>PVKU01004433.1:58012-147300 GCA_004027475.1 Anoura caudifer
TTTTTTTTTTTTTTTTTTTTTTTTTTTTTTTTTTTTTTTTTTTTTTTTTTTTTTTTTTTTTTTTTTTTTTTTTTTTTTTTTTTTTTTTTTTTTTTTTTTTTTTTTTTTTTTTTTTTTTTTTTTTTTTTTTTTTTTTTTTTTTTTTTTTTTTTTTTTTTTTTTTTTTTTTTTTTTTTTTTTTTTTTTTTTTTTTTGCATCTTGTAAAAAATTGCTGTTGTGCTTCGTAAACTGGCTCTATGACTTGCTGCTTCAAATTAGTATACATCTCTTTTTATCAAACCTAAGTTGTTTTAGTCATGCATTTCTCATTAAATGCAAAGGTAAATTATAGCTTAGCCCAGTTGTATAATTCTTCATTAGGGAAATTGCAAAACAGAGAGGTGTCTTGTATATTTGTTTTTTCCAAATTATAAAAATGCATCTAATCCCTGTAGGCATAGTCTCCTCACTGAAGATACAAATGATAGTAATCAGCAAAGGAATCATCTGCCAATACCACATCTTTCCTAGCATTTTTCCCATTTGAAAGACAGACTGGAATATAATCATGTGTGATTGCTACCCAAGTTATATTTCTCATAGAAGATTAGTGGGTTTGTGGGGCTATAAGACATACCTGAGAAAAATGACTATAGAGCCCAAATCTTCCATTCTAATGTCCTGTATGGAGTAGATAATTGGGAAATGATAATTCAATGACCTTTTTCTTTTGGAGGCTATAACATAAATTTTCTGGTGAAAGTACTTTGGGGGATAAGAGATTCTTGGGATGAAATCCATAATCTAATGCTCATTAATTATTTAGATACTCTCACTGATGATTTGAAAATATAAAAAAAGATTCTTGCTCCCCCAAGAAAAAGCCACTGCAATAATTGCCCTCCTATGTCACACCATTGGGTAGTCTCTTCCCACACTGGTTCTGGGTTTGATCATGTAATTTGCTTTGGCCAGTGGGACATTAGTAAATATAGGACTTGCAGAGTCTTCAAAACCAGTTTTTTTCCCCCTGCTCTTGTGAACCTTGTGAGTAAGCCCAGACTGCCCTGCTAAATAAAGAGAAACACTTGGCCAAGTTATCCTGGTGGCCCCAGACACTGAGGTGACTGCCAGACACGGGGGTGAGACTGTGTGCTACACCATCCAGCCCCCACCAAGCTAATCCAAAAGAACCATCCTGGTCACAATATTGTGAGAAATAACCTGTTTTCTGTTTTCTGTTTTAAGCGACTTAGTTTTGAGGTAGTTGGTTATGCAACAAAACCTACCTGATTCTAGAAAAGTTATTTATTGATAAGCATCAATTTCCTCAGTTATAATAATCTTACATATACTGTCATAAGTTGCATAGGGTCTCCCCAAAATTCATCACTACCCAGAACCTCAGAATGTGATATATTTTGAAATAGTCTTTGCAGTTATAATTAATGTAATAATTGAGATGAAATTATATTGCTTCAAAGTAGGCCCTAAATCTAATGAGAGTTTCTCCTATGAGACAAAAAAGACCAAAACAAAACAAAAACCACATAGAAACACAGAAGAGAAGAGAATCTGAAGAAGGAGATAGAGATTAGAGTGTTGTACGCACAAGCTAAGGAATGTCAAGGATTGTTGGGCAGCCACCAGAAGCAAGGAGAGATGTGTGGAGCTGATGCTTCTGAAGAGCCTCTAGAAAGAACCAAACCTGCTAATACCTGGGTTTAGGACTCTGGCCTCTGGAACTGAGAGAGAGTACATCTCTGTTGTAAGCCACCAAGTTTGTGGTGATTTGTTATGGCAGCCCTAGAAAACTAATGTGCAAATCATTGAATTTATGGAAGTATTAAATTGTATATGTCTAGCAGATAGGACAGTTCCTGGCATGTAAAAATTCTCAAATTTTATTCCTGTTATTATAATGAACATTCCATTGTGAATACCTTTACAAACTTCTAACCCTCTTTATAACTCTACTACCCAGCATGGTGCCCGAAACACAAATATTTAACAAATATTTTTTAAAGAAATAAATGACTTGGAAACAATTTTTGAGTGCAGCTGAAGTCTTCAGAGATTTCTGGACTAGGAAAGCATGGTGATCTTCTGAAAATGTCATGGCACCATGGGATCTCTATCTAGAAGCAGCTCATCTGGCACTGGGAGCCTGTCCCAGAAATCGCTCCTGAAGTGTGGGTCTCTGGCTCTCACATATCCTCATCCCTGATTTCCACTGAGGAAAGTCAGTGAAGAGGCAGCAAGAAAGAGCAATGAAAAATGGGGGAACACATGTCAAGGACAACCCCTAGGAAAGCTACCTTTCAAAAGAGTTCATCACACATAAGGTATTGGTCTGGACAACAGTTATTTAGGACTGTGCATATAGATATTTCCAAGGTGGACTGACTCCCTCTCTTTTCAGGAGTTCCCTGATTTTGCTTCTCTGAGCATGGGCTCTCAAGCCAGGAATCCAACTTGCATCGTAGCTCAGTGAACAGTTCAGATGAATTACTGAAAATGTTGGCTAATGAGCTTGGTTCCCTTATGCAGTTAGAGCCAGAATGTCATAGGCAAGACTGTAGTTTTCTGCAGGATAGGAGCTGATGAGTTCACTATTTAATCATGGTACAAACAGAGAAATTTATACCATGATTTTAGTTCAGAGACATTTGTAGTAATTATTTAGCCACTGGCCAAAAGTACGAGATAATATATAGATAAAGTATTAGAGGATGTTGTATGTACCTTTTGTACTATTTTTTTCTTTCATTTTGCAACAAATTGTGGAGCAGTACCTTGTGCCCATCCTCTCTTTCTTTCTAAGCTATTATTAGTACAGTGAGAAAATGGGAAATATATTTGGATAAGCATTTGTATAAAATTTTCTATTTACTAAGTACTCCAGTAAAGTTTATATTAATTTTCTTTCCTTCAGCTCAGTGTTTTACCATGTATTACAGTCTTTGCTGTTTGCAGCTGGGGGCACTAAAACACAGGAAGGTTAAGTAAGCAGCCGAAGGTCACATTGAAAGTTAATGGCAGCACTGAGATTAACTCTAATTGTATTTGAGGATTGGTTTCCTGAGCACAATATCTTCAAATCAACTAGAGCATGCCTGTCATCACTGAGAGGACGGTAGCTAATCAAATTTCTGAAAAATTCAGAAGCTTACTTTTAAATAAGCAGTCAGTGAGCCTAAGATGAAAAAGAAGCATGACCACATTTCAGAAACATCAGGTCAAGGGTGCTGGGCAAGTGTTAGGCTATTTTTCTGAGCTTCAGACTCATATTTCAACTGCCTGCTAGATATCACCCTTTGGGTATTGATAGATTACACAAAATCGACCTATCCAAAATGATTACTTTCTCTTCAAAAGTAATCTGCTATAGAAGAAACCTGACCTTTCTTCTATATTCTCAGCAGAAGTGACCTACTGCTGAGACATCCCATTCTAAACTGAAGTCATCCTCAATCTGCCTTGTCTCTCAACCCTAAAATGTGCTTGGTGATGAGGAGCTGGCAGTTCTGTGACACTGATGTTGTTTATCTGTCTTCTCCTCTTTACTAATACTGGCTTTGGTTTGGGCTCTCGCCACTCGTTTCTGGATCATTGAAGTACTTCTAACTAGTCTCTCTACCTTTAAGAATCCACAATATCCATTCTTCATATTGTTACAGAATGATCATTCTAAAGCTTAAGTCATATTGTGTTGTTCCTTCTCTTAAAAGACCACTCTAGTGAGGCCCAATTTCATTTTCATGTCCTGGTCTCTACTACCTTTGGAAACTCTATTACCCCATATAAAAAATCTACCCAACTATTAAAATTTCCTAACATACCATGTTCTATAATTCTCTCATGTCCTTCAACTTGTCATTCTTTTCATTTTATCTAACAAGTCATATTTTTGAGACTTAACATAAACATCACTTTTTTTGAAGTCTGACTTCACTGTAACAAATGATGTTTATTCCCTCTGTAATTCTATCTTAGCAGCTAAAGATTTTTATACACACACACGATATATCTTTGTACTTGACTCCAACATCTGCAAGGGCAGAAACTATGCATTATTAAATTTTCTATTTTCAGAACACAATAAATAAATTTATTTCAGGCTTATTCAATAAACTGCTATCTGAATAAATAAAGGAATAAATGGTCAAGAAAGAAAAATTCCACAGATCTATAGTGGAAATTCTTCCAGAAATTAATCTTGAAGTAAGCCTAACAATATAACAAAATCTATAAATAAGAATATATATGGAACATGGGAACTTGGTTCTACAACTTAATTGCTAGATAGCCCAAGATAATTTATACAAACGTTGTGAGCTTTAGCTTATTCATATATAAATTAGGCATAATAATTACCTTGTAGGATTGTTTTAATGTGAGGTAGTATTACATGCATTCAATAATGCATATAAAATACTAGTACAAAATAAGCATCAGAAGTTAATGTTTTGGATCTTCTTTTGGGAGGGGAAACATAATTAAGAAACATTGCTGTTTCTGAAACCAAGTAGTCTCAAATAGATCAGTGGGGCTCGTTACTGCTTTCATTGCTGTGATCACCACTATTACACTAGAACAGGTACTCGTGTAACAAGGTGATGAGGGCAAGGCTTTTGGTGTGTTTTGTTTACTGTTATGCCTCCAGCAACCAACATCAGCAAAAAACATGGAGATGTGCGGATTCATCACACATTCAGAACTGACAGAACATGTGCTATTAAGTGCTCATTCAGACTATTCTACTAAATAGATCATCTGTGGCTTGCAGTTTTAATATATTTTGCAAATATTTATTACACTCACTGGGTAGTCCTCATATAATGTTATCACAAATCTAAAATTAGGGGCTCCTAATTAAACAATTTTGCTTTACATTTAGAGAAAAAAATACTTTAGAAGAGAGTGTTGTTTATAAAAATCCCTGGCCTTGGTTACAAGTAGATGTTGGATATTAAACCCTAGAAATAAAATAAGGAACCACTATAAAATTAAATCTTAAACTTTTAATAAGTAATAAATGTAATATTTTAATATAATAAGTTATGGCATTTTAACTATTAAAAATTCTCACTATAATACAAGAGATTTTCATTATATAAAAATTATTTGTTTAATTTCTACTGTTAAAATATTATTGGAACTTTATTTCTTGTCTCACATTTGTGACTTGGTTTTAAAAAGTTATGTCAATTGAAATTAAGAAAAATCTGACAGTAACCAGAGGGAAGGTGGGAGGAAATAATGGGGGGAAGGGTTTTCAGGAACTACTATAAAGGGCACATGGACAAAACCAAGGGAGGCTGGAAGCAAGGGAGGGGGATGTGTTTGGTGGGGCATGGGGGTTTTTTGGAGGTAAATGCAGACAACTGTAATTGAAAAACAATAAAATAATTTTAAAAAATACAAAAAAGTTATATCAATTATACCTCAATTAAAAAACAAACAAACAAGTAACCCATAAGAAATTGACAGTGTAAAATGAAAATAGTCTAGTAGGGAGAGTTATGGTCTCTGTTCTAGTTCAAAGAAATAGCTAACCAGGTTATTGAAATTAATTTTTTTGTATAAATGATTATTGTAAAGGTATTTTTTTTTTCCTGGAGAACTTGAAGTGACATAAAGGGCCAAATTATAAAGACAATCCAAGCTATTGATTGGTTATTCCCCACAAGTTGCTTTCCACTTACACTTCATACACCCAAAATGTAATTTCTCTTTACACAGCTTAAATTTTTACTATATATAAAACTATTTACTATATATATTAAAATAAATAACTGGAAGATGGTGGTGTGGTAGGAGGGAGTACATTCCACTTCCCCCTACACACAGGAGAAAAACCTGGTCATTTATAGTAGAACAGAGCAAACAGCCATCAGAAACACAGCATATTTGAAAATAGGAGATTGAAAATTGCAGCAGACATTGAAAAACCAGATGGTAAGGAGAGTACTTCAGAACAATAAGAACCCAGGGAGCAGTGTGGAGACCAGGGTGGGGCCTGAGGCTCCAGCCAGCACTCGCCAGGCTCGCCACAAGACTCTAGCAAGGGAGCTGGGTCAACCACTCCCTCCCTAGCCAAACAAGGTTTTAGCTGCACCAGATAAAACCAATTGCTTGAAATCTCACAGAGAGGAGTTAAGGTCTCAGTGCAAACAAGCTGGGGATGTGAACACCCAAGCATAGCATGGGGAGGATTGAATGCCAGAGCTCTGGCAACTGCTGGCGCCCATGCGCCACTTGGACTGCTGTGTGCCTGAGCTTGCAAGACTGCTGGTGCCCACGAGCTGTCCAGATGGCTGCACGATGATCAGCACCTGTGCATGACCACAGGTGGCTGTGAAAACTTAGCGGGTAGGCGCACGCTTCCTCAGAACACACGCCTGAAGCCCTTGGCGCAGAGGCCCTGGGCTAGCTCTGAGAAGAGTAGCACAAAGATAACTGAGTGCTGAACAGGGAGAAAAGTGATACTGTCACCCCTCAGCCCTTGTAGCCAGCAAGACCCGAAAAAAAAACCCAAAAAAACAAAAACCCAGCTTGGCAAGATTGAAAACAGCAAGAGTTGTTTTTTTTCTATTATTTTTTTTATTACTTTTATCTTTTTTAACCCCTCAACTCCTTTTGCTTCTTGTTAATTCTTTCTTGTTTTATTCCATCTTCCTTTATTTCCAATTTTATCTTTTTCCTTCCTCTTTTTCTTTTCTTTTTCTTTCTTCTTTCTTCTCTTTTCATTTTTTTCTTGTTCCTCTTTTCTCTTTTTAAATACACGTGAGTGAGATAAAAATAAACAAACAAACAAAAAAACCCCTGGAACTGTGAAAAAACCAGAGTTGGTCTCAAAGAGGGGGCATCTCAACAGATGAGACAGTGGAAGCTGTGAATACCAGGATACCCAAAGGAGACAGCACCACTGAATCTCACAGGTATTCTGGTACAGAAGTTCACACCATAAACCCAGGGAGCCAGAACAGATCAATTTAAGAAACTGAGCCTAACAAGAAGAGCCTCACAAACAATGGGAAGACAAAGAAACAATCCCCAAATGAAAGGAAAGGAGGGAGCACCAGAAAGAATGCTAAATGAAACAGGCAACTCAACTATCAGATTTTGAGTTCAAAGCAGCGGTTATCAGGAAGCTCCATGAGCTCTCAATAAGCTACCAGAAACTACAGGGAAGTGAAGATGAACTCACTGCAAACTATATCAACATGAAAAAGGAAATAGAAACTATCAACAAGGGTGAAGAGGAAATGAAGAATACAATTTCTGAACTGAAGAACATAGTAGAAGGAATGAAAAGCATAATTGATGAAGCAGAAGATCAGATCAGCGAGTTGGAAGATCAAGTAGGAAAAAACATCCGGAAAGAGCAAGAAAAGGAAAAGAGGCTTAGAAAGAATGAAGAAGGATTAAGAGAAATGCAAGACAATATGAAACGTAATGATATCCGTATAATAGGGATACCAGAAGGAGACGAAGAAGAGCAAGGGATAGAAAACCTATTTGAAAAAGTAATGATGGAAAACTTCCCTAATTTGATGAGAGAAAAAGTCACACAAATCCAGGAAACACAGAGTCCCAATCAAGAGGAACCCAAAGGAGGCCCACTTCAAGACACATCATAATTAAAATGGCAAAAATCCAAGACAAAGAGAGAATCTTAAAGGCAGCAAGGGAGAAAAAGGAAGTAACATACAAGGGAGCCCCAATTAGGTTAGCCACTGACTTCTCAAAGGAAACACTCCAAGCCAGAAGAGAATGGCAAGAAATATTTCAAGTAATGAGAACTAAACGCCTGCAACCAAGACTACTTTACCCAGCAAGGCTTTCAATTAAGATAGAAGGCCAAATAAGGAGCTTTCCAGACAAAAGAAGTCTAAAAGAATACACTTCTACCAAACCAGTTCTGCAAGAGATGCTAAAGGGACTGCTTTAAGGAAAGGAAGGAAAAGAGAGAGAGAGGGAGGAACACAGATACAAAAATGGCAATGAATCAGTACTTATCAATAATAACCTTAAATGTAAATGGATTAAATGCTCCAATCAAAAGACAGAATAGCTGAATGGATAAGAAAGCATGACCCACACATATGCTGCCTATAAGAGGCCCACCTCAGGACAAAAGACCTACACAGACTCAAAGTGAAGGGCTGGAAACAAATTTTCCAAGCAAATGGACAGGAAAAAAAACTGGGGCAGCAACACTCATATCAGACAAAATAGACTTCAAAAGAAGAGCCATAAAGAGAGACCCAGAAGGTCACTTCTTAATACTCAAGGGAAGAATCCACCAAGAACACATAAACATTGTAAATATACATACCCTCAACATAGGAGCACCCAAATATATAAAGAAAATCTTAGAGGACTTCAGGAAAGATATTGACAACAACACAATTATAGTAGGGGATTTTAATACCCCATTGTCAAAAATGGACAGATCTTCCAAACAAAATATCAACAAACATATTGTGGCATTGAACAATGCCCCAGATGAAATGGACTTAACTGATATATATAGAGCCCTTCATCCCAAAGAAGCTAAATAGACATTATTTTCAAATGCATATGGAACATTCTCAAAGATAGACCACATGATAGGACACAAAACAAGCCTCAACAAATTCAAGAAGATTGAAATCATATGAAGCATTTTCTCCAACCACAAGGGACTGAAACTAGAAACCAACCCCAAGGGGAAAAAAACCAAAAATCCTCAAAATCATGGAGATTGAATAGCATGTTATTAAACAATGAATGGATCAAGAATGAAATTAAGGGGGAAATAAAAAAGTTTCTGGAAACAAATGAAAATGTACTCACAACAACCAAAACTTATGGGGCACAGCAAAGGCAGTCCTCAGAGGGAAGTTCATAGTGATACAGGCCTACCTAAAAAAGATAGAAACATTTCAAACAAACAACCTAACCCTACAGCTACAAGAACTTGAGGAAGAACAACAAACACAGCCCGGAGCAAGTAGAAGGAAGGAAATAACTAAGATCAGAGCAGAATTAAATGCCATAGACACCAAAAGCACAATTCTAAGGATCAATGAATCCAGGAGCTGGTTCTTTGAAAAGATAAACAAAATTGACAAGCCTTTAAGCAGGCTCATCAAGAAAAAAAGAGAGAGGACCCAAATAAACACAATCAGAAATGAAGAGGAGAGATTACAACTGACACCACAGAAATACAAAGGATTGTAAGAAATTACTATGAAGAACTGTACACCAAGAAATTTGATAGCCTAGGTGAAATGGACAAGTTTCTAGAAAAATATAATCTTCCAAAACTCCCTGAAGAAGAAGCAGAAAGCTTGAACAGACCAATAACAGCAGATGAAATTGAAGCAGTAATCAAAAAACTCCCAACACACAAAAGCCCTGGACCAGATGATTTCACAGGAGAATTCTACAAAGCATTTAAGGAAGAGCTAACCTCTGTCCTTCACACACTATTCCAAAAAATCCAAAATGATGGAAGACTCCCAAATTCTTTTTATGAAGCCAGCATCATTCTAATCCCTAAACCAGATAAAGACAACAAAAAAAGAAAACTTCAGGCCCATATCGCTGATGAACATAGAAACTAAAATCCTCAACAAAATATTGGCAATCTGCATCCAACAATACCTTAAAAAGATCATACACCGTGACTAAGTGGGATTCATCCCAGGGATGCAAGGATGGTTCAACATTCGCAAATCAGTAAATGTAATACATCACATAAACAAAAGCAAAGATAAAAATCACATGATAATAGATGCGGAAAAGGCATTTGGTAAGGTACAGTACCCATTTATGATAAAAATACTCAGCAAAGTGGGAATAGAGGGGGCATTCCTCAACATATTTAAGGCCATATATGAGAGGCCTGCAGCCAACATCATACTCAACGGGCAAAAACTAAAATCTTTTCCACTAAGATCAGGAACAAGACAAGGTTATTCACTTTCATCACTTCTATTCAATATAGTATTAGAAGTCTTAGCCACAGTGATTAGACAAGAAAAGAAAATAAAAGGCATCCAAATTGGAAAGGAGGAAACAAAAGTATCATTGTTTGCAGATGACATGATAGTGTACATAGAAAATCCTATAGACTCAGCCAAAAAGCTGCTTGACCTAATAAATGAATTTGGCCAAATAGCTGGATACAAAGTCAATATCCAGAAAACAAAGGCATTTTTGTATACCAACAATGAAAGGGCAGAAGCAGAAGTCAAGGAAAAAATCTCATTCGATATAGCAAAAAGAAAAATAAAATACCTAGGAATAAACCTAACCAAGGAGGTAAAAGACCTGTATGCAGAAAACTACACAACACTGAAGAAAGAAACCAAGGAAGACACAAAACAAATGGAAACATATACCATGTTCATGGATTGGAAGAATTAACATCATCAAAATGTCCATACTACCCAAAGCAATTTACAGATTCAATGTAATACCTATTAAAATACCAATGGCATATTTCACAGACATAGAACAAATACTTCAAAAATTTATATGGAACCATAAATGACCTCAAATAGCTGCAGCAATTTTGAGAAAGAAGAGCAAAGTAGGAGGGATCACAATACCTGACACGAAACTGTATTACAAGGCCACTGTAATCAAAACAGTCTGGTACTGGCACAAAAACAGGCACATGGACCAGTGGAATAGAACAGAGAGCCCAGAAATAAACCCAAGTCTCTATGGTCAATTAATATTCAACAAAGGAGGCAGCAACATAAAATAGAGTAAAAATAGCCTCTTCAACAAGTGGTGTTGGGAGAACTGGATAGCTACATGCAGAAAAATGAAACTGGAGCATCAACTTACATCATACACAAAAATAAATTCAAGGTGGATAAAAGATTTAAATATAAGCCGTGACACTATTAAAGTTCTAAAGGAGAACATAGGCAGGAAAACCTCAGATATTTCATGCAGCAACATTTTTACTGATATGTCCCTTAAAGCAAGGGATATGAAGGAAAGAATAAACAAATGGGATCTTATTAAAATAAAAAGCTTCTGTATAGCTAAAGAAAACAGTATTAAAATAAAAAGAGAACCAACTGTATGGGAAAACATATTTTCCAATGATACCTCAGACAAGAGTTTAATCTCCAAAATATATAAGGAACTTACATGACTCCACTCTAAGAAGACAAGCAACTCAATTAAAAAATGGGCAAAAGACTTGAACAGACACTTCTCCAAGGAGGACATACAGAGGATTCCGAGACACATGAAAAGATGCTCCTCATCACTAGCCATCAGAGAGATGCAAATTAAAACCACAATGAGATACCACTTCACACCAGTCAGAATGGCCATCATAAACAAAGCAACAAACAACAAGTGTTGGAAAGGTTGTGGAGAAAAGGGGACCCTAGTGCACTGTTGGTGGGATTGCAGACTGGTACAACCACTATGGAAAGCAGTATGGCATTTTCTAAGAAAACTAAAACTGGATCTACCTTTTGACCCAGCAATTCCACTGCTAGGATTATATCCTAAGAACCCTGAAACATAAATCCTAAAGAATCTGTGCACCCCAATGTTCATAGCAGCACAATTTACAATAGCCAAGTATTGGAGCAACCTAGGTGCCCATCAGTAAATGAATTGATCAAGAAACTGTGGTACATTTACACAATGGAATTCTATGCAGCAGAAAGAAAGAAGGAGCTCCTATCTTTCATGACAGCATGGATGGAACTGGAGAGCATTATGCTAAGCGAAATAAGCCAGAAAGTGAAAGACAAATATCATATGATCTAACCTTTAACAGAAATGTAATCAACAAAACAAACAAAAAGTATAACATAACCAAAGACACTGAAATTGAGAATGAGCTGATAGTCACCAGAGGGGAGAGGGGAGGGAATTTCACGGGAAAAGGGGAAGGGTTGGGAGCAACAAGTATAAAGGACACATGGACAAAAACTAGGGGAGGGGTGGAAATGGGAGGGAGGTGGGGAGGGCTGGGGCAGTGGGCTGGGATGGGAGTAATAGGCAGAAAACTGTTCAAGAACAACAATTAAAATAAAAATAAAAAGTAAAATAACTGCTCATAAGAAGCCTAATTTTCATACACTGATGTAACTGAGACATACATAGACATCATTAATAATAGCAAATGCTGAGGTAACTAATTTGTGTCCTCTATCTAACTTACAAATACCAGCCCTGACTGGTGTGGCTCAGTTGGTTGAGTGTTGTCCAGCAAAGCAAATGGTTGCCAGTTTGATTCCTGGTCAGGGCACATGCCTGGGTTGTAGGCCTGGTCCCAAGTTTGGGGTTGCCTCAGTGAGTGGCAACTGATCAATGTTTCTCTCCTTCTTTCTCCCTCTTTTCCCCTCTCTCCAAAAATAAATAAATAAAATCTTTTTAAAAATAAATAAATTATGAAAACACAGTAGCAAACAAATTTTAAAAGTATGAAATTTTGGATACTTATCATAAAATAGTGACCAAATAGTACAAAATCATTTTGTAATATTTAGCCTTTCTTGGCATAGAAACTTTCTCATTAGAAAATTTGTTGATAGAAAACTACATATTTGATTGTTGATATTCACTGTGTGAGGGACACCTTTTTCATTTACAGTACATAAGAGATTTTGCAGTTATGAATTATTGCTACTTTGGGGGGATTTTCTTACATTAAGTAAATTTATACAAATATACATAAAGAAAATACAGAATGCTCTATATTTTTGTAAATATACTCTTTCTGTTCTATACAAGTTAAAAAGTCTAGAACTACCTTGAAATTGCTTTTTTTTTTTTGAGTCCTAGGTTGTTGTGCTCCAAGATATATGAATAAATACCATCTTGAAAATGTTCCATAGAGGGGACAGAATGTCAGAAGAGAAACTAATGAGATAAAATATTGTTAAACTAAGTAGGAAAAAGAGGAGGAGTTCTTGGGATGTTAGTCCTGAAAGGTAATATTCATTGGCCCATTCACTGTATATGTATTTGTTTAACATCTGGGTTAGGAACCCTTCAAAGTACTTGAGATAAAGCAGTGAACAAGAGCAGATCATAGAGATCATAAAAATAAAACAATTAAGATATAAGGTGTCACTGGTGAGTCACAATGTTAAATATCTATTATAGAGTTCAGGTAATTATACAAATAAATAACATAAATATACATTTAAGATCAAAGAACTCAGGGAAAAATCTTAGTAATTCATAGAATTATATTTATGTAAATGAACTAAAGAAATACCACTCAGACTGTCTTTAAAATCACAGCTTATTAAAAGTAAGTAAATTCTTCTCAGGAAAGTCTGTATGAATTTATTGTCAGTTTGAGGTGGTGCAAAGGGAGCCCTGGCATTGAGCCTTGCAGGGAAAGTATATCCTATGAAAAGCCCTGCAGAACTCTGCTCACATGAGGAAGACTACCTGCATCCCAGCAACACGCTTCCCGCATTCACCCCCAGGAGATCCTATCCATTTGTCCACAGTAGACATCCTTTATCTTGACACTTATTTTCCTAATATTCTTATCGTTCAGCCTTGACTTCTGAATTGTAAATAACTAGTTTAAGAAGCTGCAGTCTGTGAACTCTTTGAAAACTATTAAAATTCCATTTTCTCCTTTTTGTAAAATTTTATTTAACTCAAATAATGTGCCAGAAACCAATGATAGGTGTTTTCAGAAACACTTTATTTACTCTTCATAGTAACACTATGAGATAAGTGTCATTGTATTCAATTTACAAATGAAAAGAGTGTTTAAGTAATTTGTACAAGTTCATGGAGGTAGTGAAAGATTTCTTAACTTCTTTGGAGTCCTTGACTCTAATGAATGTACTTGTTCCTTTATACATTAGTAGCACCTACTTGACCATTTATTAGCAGTTTTATTAGACACACCAATAATGTTCAAGTGAATAATTTATATTAAATTTGCTTTATTTTTTGTGTATTTTGTGTTTTTTTTTTTCCTACTAGGCTGAAAGCTCCTTAAAGCTAGAGGTTGTTATATACAAATGTGTTTAAGGATCAATCTGTGTTCATAGGTGTTAATAAGACATGTTGCTTGATTGATCAAATACCACATTGCAAGCTGATTGACTCATAGATAAACAGAAATCTCATGAACAAACTGTTCTTCATAACGTGTGTGGGAAAAGAGATTTTTATGAGTGTTTAAGTTCCCAAATACTTTTTTGATAATAGGACAGTAGAAAACTAACTGTAGCTACTAACGGTTTATTGATTCACTTAATTGGAGAAAGAAACAAAATAAGGGGTCAACACTTCACATATGTGTGGACTATACTGAAAAGATTCTTAGGGTTCATCCAGTGAGGCAAATCAAAGATAAAAATCACTAAATATTAGTATCTCTAAACTGACCTATTTGTTTGACTTACTCTATGTCATCATCATCATTATTATTATTATGTATTTCCTGGGGGTGGAAATCAGAACTCTTATTTTTATTAACTGAGATATAAATGGCACAACATATAAGTTTAAGGTATATAATGTGTTAGTTTAATACATTTATATATTGCAATATTATGGCCACTGTAGTATTAGCTAATACCTTCATTATACCATATTACCATATATCAAATAAAAGGCTAATAGTCAAAATATAGAAAGACCCATTCACAAACAATCCAATTAAAAAATGGGCAGAGGACCTGTATAAACACTTCTCCAAAGAGAACATACAGATAAACAGAGATATGAAAAGGTGCTCAATGTCACTAACCATCAGAGAAATGCAAATTAAAACCACATCACCTCACACCTGTCAGAATGGCCATCATAAACAAATCAACAAACAGCAAATCCTGGTGAGGATGTGGAGAAGAGAACCCTTGTGCACTATTGGTGGGAACATACATTGGTACAGCCACTATGAAAAGCAGAATGGAGGCTCCTTAAAAAAAATTAAAACTTATATATGATCCTGCAATCCTGCTTCTAGGTATATTTCCAAAGGAAATGAAAGCAGGATATTGAAAAGATGTCAGCACTCCTATGTTTATTGCAGCATTATTCACTATAGCCAAGATACAGAAACAACTTTGGTGTCCATCAGTAGATAAATGGGTAAAGAAGATGTAGTATATATGTATGGTGGGTTATTTGGCCATTAGAAAGAAGGAAATCTTGCCATTTAAAACAAAATGGATGGAACTTGAGGGCATTATGTGAAGTGAGGGAAGTCAGACAAAGAAAAATACTGTATGATCTCACTTACATGTGGAATCTAAAAAAAGCTAAGATCATAGAAACAGCAGAGTGGTGGTTACCAGGGACTGGGGAAGCGGGGGAATTAGGGAGATCTTTGTCAAAGGGTACATACAAATTTGCAGATAGAAGATGAATAAGTTTTGGAGATTCAGTGCACAGTATTGTAATTATAGTCCAAACTACAGTATTATGTAATACAAAGTTGCTAAAAGACTATATCTTAAATGTTTTTATCACAAAAATAAATGATAATTATGTGACAAAAATCAATATTTTTAAGTAAATTTTACAAGATTTTATTTATTTATTTATTTTTAGAGAGAGGGGAAGGGAAGGAGAAAGGGAGAGAAACAGCAATGTGTGGTTGCCTCTCACATGCCCCATACTGGGGACCTGGCCCACAACCCAGGCATGTGCCCTGACTGGGATTCAAACCGGTGACCCTTCTGTAGGCAGAGCTTGTACTCAATCCACTGAGCTACACCCACCAGGGCCAAAAAAAAATCAATATTTTTATATGAGCAGTGCTGCATACAGAGATCAAATTGTGCATGTATTTATCTTTTAGAGCCATTTTTATATTTTGGGTTTTGGTTACTCTTTTAAGAAGAATAATATATTTTTAGAACTATGTAAAGCATTATAGATAAAGTACATAATAACCATAAGTCATCTCCATCAACCTTTACTTACTTGTATAAACTCACTAGTTCTATAGCCCTGGAGATTATACTGCAAGAAGAAATATTAACTGGGAGATTATTGTTCTTCCCCTATGAAAAAGATGTACAAGACCTTTGTGTATAGTTAGAGGTCAGAAGTCAATTACCTTGCTCCATGTTTGTAATACTTTCCTAAAGTTCTGCCAGAATCTCTCTGGATTTCATTTTACTATTCTGAGCAAGGCTGGTGAACAAAAGGAGCAAGTATTTCTCAACAAGAAAGAAATAAATCAGCTGAATAAATAATGTGATAACTTTTGCTGAATAAATCAAATTTCTGTTTTTTAGGTGGATTAAGGAAAAAAGAAGTCTTGGATAGATAAAGATCTGCAAAATTTAGATTTTTGTCTTCTCTTTAAAGAGCAGATCTTGCTATATTTGGCCTGAATTCCTTCAGGGTAAGAGTTGGCTTAAAATGAGAATAAGATATCCCCTTAGAACAGGGCCTGTGCTCTACATTTTGACACATTTCTTTTTAGTCATCTTCGTGTCTCTAAATCGGGGTAGAAATTATAAGCACATAAGTACTTTGTTCTTTCTCCTATGGTGGATCAATTTTTAAAAATAATACATTAAACATTTTTGTGTGAGCGCAGTTTTCTTCAGATTTATATCTCTGTCAGAGGTAGAGAAATAAACTAAGAAGGCAGTGTGTTCCAAGAAATAAAACGAGAGCAAAATGTCTTTCTTTTTCTTCTCTTTTTTTTTTTTTTTTTCACTAGTATTGAACACTTTGTCCCAAGGCCTTCACCAATGTTTGTGCCTAGAATGATTTCCTAACACCTCCTTACTTAATCCTGGACCCCTCCTTCTCTTTCAGGAATCATTGTAAATGCAACTTTCTGAGGCAAACTCTCTTAGAAACTAAGCTATATTGCCCTGCACATATTCATTTCATCCTATGCAACTCCTTTGCAGCAAAGATCTTTTAAAATCTTTTTACTATAATTTTATAATTTTATTAGAAGTTTATCATTTTGAACTTACTGAAACTTGCAAGAAAAGTAAACAGAACATTCATTACCCAGAATAACCTATTGTTAATATTTTTTCCCATTAGCTTTATCACTTGTATCACTTGTTTCTCTCTCCCTCTCTCACACATACACATGAACACACAGAAGTAACACGAACACATACATTATTTTTCTGAACAACTTGAGTGTAGGTGGCATACATACGTCATAGCTTTTTAGTCCTAAATACTTCAAAGTGTCTTTTCTAAGAATAGAGATATTCTTTTTCATAACCACAGTAGAGTTACTGACGTCAGTAAACTTAACATTAATATATCATTTTTATCTGATTACCATCTGGGAAATAATAGAAAATAGATATAATAGATATTGGTCTTTTTCCTTAGTTCCTGGCACAGAGTTCCTAAAACCTTTGGTAATTTCCTAAGTGATAATAACACATGGACGAAAGCTGGGGGGGGGGGCGGTGGAAATGGGAGGGAGCTGGGAGGGCTGGGGCGATGGGCTGGGATGGGAGTAGAAGACAGAAAACTGTACAAGAACAACAATTAAAATAAAATAAAAATTCACTATAAAATGGAATGGAACACACACACACACACACACACACACACACACACAGACCAATATGAGAACAAGAGATGCTCCAAGTGTTATTATCACTTAGGAAATTACTTTCTTGAGCATGCCTCAATTTGGTGACTTACATTACTTACCAAGCCACTGTTAACTTTGCTCAGCCAGGCTCCATCCCAAAATAGCTTTTAGTTTGTTCTTGTTTAATCTGTAAGACCAATTGGTTTTTCTTTTTTGCCAGTACTTTTTAGACATCATTTGCATTTCTCTCACTGTTTTTTTAAATATCACTATCACTACTCATTTTTTTTAAATATCACTATCACTACTCATTTAAAAAAAAAATACCTAAACTGGTCAACTAGTCTCTATGCCTGTTCTATTCTCTCATAATTCATCCTACATCCTTTTGTCAGATTAACCTTAAAAATTGCCACTTGGACCCAATAAATTTCTTGTATTATATTTGAAACCCTTTGCACCTTGGCTCTGACCTGCTTTGATAGCCTGATCACATACTAGATAGGGATGACTATTTCATTTCGATGTATGATCCATTTTTTGGCTTTCCCACGTTGGTGCCCTGCATATACCTGTCACCTTATTGGAAGCTGCCTTCCTCTCTGTTCCTACCCAGTTGTGAACTGCATTGATAGATTCAAATAAAATACTACTTCTGTAAAACTGTCCCTGTGTAGATCAGTTATTAGTGATCTGTCCTACTTTGTGTCATATTCATTTTTCTCTCACAGTTATTTGCTGAGGGTCACTTAATGTATGCTAGTGTTGGCTAATTTCTGTCAGTTCTGTCTTCACAAAAGATATAAACACATGCAAGCTAAGTCATATCTTACATTTTGTATCATTTTCTTCAGGGCAACATAAGTGAATTGAAGATATTGATGGCTTGTGTGTATTACTTATGTGAGATCATTCAAGTATAGGTATTATGGAAAAGCTTTAGAAAATTTCCTCATGGGAATTTGAACCCCCTATAGTTTGTCAATGTAACAGTTTCTCATTCTTAGTGAAACTGAAAACAATAACCGAATGATCAATTGTTCAGATAGCCAAAAGTCACTCGGCCCAGTGTTTGGTAGCTGCCTAACTGCACCAAGGAAGCATTAATTACATATGCAAATCCCATGCTCTTTTGTGGGGATCCTGCTGGCTTTTGGAATGTATTTCTCATCTTTTATGAGAGCCATCTGTACTTTTAAGATCTATTAGAATTAACTGGGGTGAGGAACTTGATTTAGTTAAGGTCTGAGATACAGGGTGATCATTTAATTTATTTTCTAAACTGGGACCCTTTTGGAATAAAAGGTAGCACTAATTAGATGGGATACTGGAATAACAGGCATAAAATTGACTTTTTCTTGATAAACATGAATACATGGCCAATGATAAAGCTTGACAAAATGAAGAGGATTTTATGGTTAGCTATAAACGCACTAATGTGCCCCTGGAAAAGTTAAGCAAGTCAAAGCACTGTCTGCTATATAGCAGTTGTTGGCTGCTTCAAAGATGACTTGGGGCAGTTTCTGCCTCCTGCTATTTATGACCTTGTGCAAAACTCTGTCTCTCCTGTGAGAGCTGGACCTCAGAACTTGTTTCTAAGAGATGGATTATAGCAGAGTGATTGGATATCATTTCCAGGATTAAAATATAAAAGTGTTGTTTTTAAAGATTATTTTATTGTGTTAATGAAGTTTCTTTCTTTCCTAATTTATTAAGGTCGTTTTGAAAATAAAGACTAAATGTTGATTTTCATCTTAAAACAATGACAACGACAAAAACATCTGTGACTTTGTCTTGCATTCGCTTGCATCTCCACTGGAGCTCTCTCGCATCTGCATTCTGATGAGGCCCAGGTGCAAGGAACCAAGGGGACCTCTAGGCAAGAGTCAGCCGGCACCAGGGTTTTGAATCTATCACATTGCTGAAATCTCTTATGAGTTATAATTTCTCTATAAATTCCCTTAAGTTTTCTTACTAGGCTTAATATTATTAACCATAGCTATAAAAATGTAATTATTTCTTTTCTAATTCTCATGCATTGCACTTTTTTCTTTGTTTTAAATTTGTAGGTCATCCGTAATGTTGAGAGGAATGATAATGCTTAACACTCTTCTTTTATCCATGTCTTAAAAGGATATGCTATCAATATTTAATATTTAAGGGTAGATTGCTACAAAGTATTTTGAATGTCAATTTTTTTTTATATGTTAAGGCAGGAGATTTGTTTCCTTTGATCTCTGAATACTTTTATATCGAAGTTGATCAGGTACCTCTCAAACCTAAGATGAGTTTTTTAACAATAAATTTGCTTTTATCTATTAAATTTAAAAATGTAAAAAGTTTGTATACTTTTATTATTTTAAATTATAATCCATAGGATATATTATACCATATATGCAGATTTAATATGTGGTAATTAAATATATATATTTGAGAACATAGTTGTCAATGATTATTCTCAGAGGAAAAAAATACATAACTTTTCTTTTTTATCCCATAAATCAATGGATTATAGAAACTCACACTCAAAGTGCTACTTGAATTGTTCAGTAGGTTGCTTTCCTACCAATATTTTGTGCTCTTAAAAAAATATCTCAAAACCAAAAGAGTCAGTTATTATACTCACCAGGGATTTTATAGAAAAGTATTTCCTTCCCAGGTCTGCAATGTGCTGAGATGAATAAATGTTTTTCTTTTTAACAAAATTTAAAACTGAGTCCTGTAGATGAAAGCTTACCTAGACTGAATCAGGTTTTCATTTGTTAAAACTGGCTTGGTTTAAATATGGGACATTAATGCAGCTGAAAGCATTAATGTAGTTAATCCACTTATTAAAAGACAGTCCTCAAGTGTGTAAGGTAGCTTAGTTTCAACTTCTTAATTGCATTAGTAGAAAACAAAGCCATTTTCTCATATCATTAGTATTTATTATTTATTCACACAGCATTTTTCTAAGACGACTTAAGACCTTCCTGGGGGATGGCACTTCTCACTTATCACACTGGGCCCATATTGTCTAGTTGCTCCTTAGATCTGCTGTTATCTGAACCATTTTGCATAATCTTGATTTTTTCCAGTAAGAGAGTGGTTATTTCTTGGTGGGTATAGCAATAACCATAAAAATGTTCATAATCTTGGCTCATTATATAACCTGAGAATTTTTCTAGAAAAGTTTTAACAAATCTAATAGTGCAGATAGAAAAACAAATACAGAATATAATCATTTGTAACTTTCTTAGTTTTATAAACTTTACAGCCCTTGGAAGATTGCAATGAACCTATGATGGATATTTGACAAATGATTTTAATACTAGCATTAATTAAATAAAGCTCTAGGAAGACTGGAAATGTTTGCTCTTCTTATTATCATGATTAGATGCCAAAGTGGATTTCAAGGAGTAAAAAATGAGTCTGACTTTTTATTAAGAAAAAAGTGAGTCATTCTTCTTTCTTTTGAGAGTATAGTTAACTATCAATTATCCTTTTTTAAAACAAATGGATTCATAGAGGTACTAAAAAGTATGCCCACATATTGTAACAATTTGTTTACTTTTGTGCACAGCCATGTGCTAGTAATTCTGATACAACTCAGGATATCATCTGGAAATATAAGTAATTAAAGACTCAGAGAAGACATCAATGGATAATTATTTGTAGAGCTGGGGTGTCAAACTCATTTTCACGGGGGGCCACATTGGCCTCACAGTTGCCTTCAAAGGGCCGAATGTAATTTTAGGACTGTATAAATGTAACTACTCCTTAACAGTTAAGCGAGAGCTCAGCACTGCCACCAGGTAGAAACAAGGTGCCGGGCAGGATGAAACAAGCTGGAGGGACACATTGGGCCTGTGGACCTTGTGTTTGCCACCTGTGGTGTAGAAGAGGAAAGGAAGACAATGTACTGAATCTAGTGTCTACTTTCTAGTCTCTTTCTTTGTGAGGCTGTGTAAGAAAAATGTGAATGATAATATGGGGTCCTCTACCATGTTGCTGTTAAATTCAAAAAGCAAATTTTAAGTACCTAATAAGTGCTAAGCTCCTTACTCTTTACATTTTCCTTCTTATGTCATGTTCAAAGTGTTTTTACACAATTCTTCATGAGAATTCATCAGAGCCCTATGAGCATGAAATTTTGGGGGGGCAAATGTCCTAAGAAAACATATGAATACTTTATTATTTTTACCCCTAGCTTTAGTGAAGTATAATTGACAAATAAAAATTGTATATATTTGTGTTGTACAATATGATTTTTCTTTTTTCAAAGTGTACAACATAATATATGTCCACATTTTGGGGGATCTAATGCATAGCATGATGATTATAGTTGATAATACTGTATCATATATTTAAAACTTGCTAAAAGAGTAAATCTTATGTTGTTGCTGCAGTAGATAGCAATACATTATTTATATGTAGGGGTATACATAAAGCCACATATTTTCTTTTTTTTTATATAAATTATATTTTATTGTTTATGTTATTACAGTTGTATCAGTTTTCCCCCTTACCCCTCCGCTGGCCCTCCCACCCCATAGTCCATGTCCATGGGTCATGCACCTGGGCTCTTTCAAAGTCATATAGTTTCAAATACTATAAGTATATTTTTCTTTCTCCACCTAATCTCTATTTCAAGTCCTCATGCTGCCTGATTGCAAAAATGTAATGTCACTCAATTCTGGGTTCTACAACTTAGATCCATTTTAAAATCTAGTTAACAAAGTTTTCTCTTTCCTTGCCTTCTCTTGTCTTAAAAACGGGGGTTAGAGGCAGCACCCAGAGCTACAGTTTACCCTGTGTTTTCGTGTGGAGTCTTCACCTCATGATTATGATATTCTTTCATGTCCTCTGCTTCTCAATGTTAGGCACAATTCTTGCCAATATGAGGTGTCCGGATGCTTCTCAAGCTGAGTGTGGGCCTGTGTGGCTGACAGAGCCTCATACAGTCCCATGTGCTTATGCATCCCTTCCAGCCTTTGCACGATTGCTCATCCTGCCATAGAGGGCAAGGCAACTGCAAGGCACAGAAGCACAGATTCTGTATAATTTTGGAAGCGCCTATTTATCTGGGTTTCATTTTTCTTGCTTTTGACATCACCATTTAACAGTTTTGTTCGCTGGTTCTACTAAAACTCATCACAATGGTGATTTTATGTCAAGATAAAGAAGAATATGATAGAAACAAAAGAACAGATTGACTAATTCTTTACAGTTTTATATGGCTACACTGAGGGCCTTAAGTGTTCCAGTTCAGCATGTGGATTTAGAGACAAAGTGTTGGGTTGAGGCTGTACAGCTTAATTATCATGTGACTTTGAGCAAGTATGTTAGCCTCACTAAGCATTTATCTCTACTTGCAAGATGTAAATACTAATAAAAAGTACCTGTGCCATAGAACTGTGAATATGAGCTATATTACATTAAAGTGCATGACTCACAAAGGGGTTTTTCATGGATGGACGTAGCAGCGGGTTCACCAAAGCAACCTGTTATAATTTAATAGGGCCCTCAGGCTGTCCTAGATCACATATTTTCCATTACTATTCATTTTTCATTTACATTTTTTCCTATTTTCTTGCACCACTGGGATTAATATTTTAACAACTTCTTTCTCATTTTCATTGTCCATACACTATAGAAATCCACTTTATAATGTATTTTAAGTGGTGAGACAGTTGCATATTTTGGCAACACAGCAGATGACTTTGATAGACCCTTATACCTAAGCATTGTCTGATAGGCAATAATCAATTGGGTGCCACAATTCAACTCTGACAAAAACTATATAATATTTTATATTAATAAATTTTGATACTCAAGTGTAAGAAAAAATTTAAATCTTCAAAATCCTTGAAAAAGTTAAAACTAGTACACCCCCCCCCCCCAGTGGCTAGAAGGTCAAACGCAACTCAGAAGTGTGTACACTGAAAAGCTGTAAAACCTCTACAGTCATGTCAAAGTTCGTATTGCTTCAAACTTGAAATTTAAAGTAATGCTTTTTCTCTCAGTTCCAGAGTTGAGAGAATGGGTTAAGTTCATACTAACTGCTTATAGCAAACAAACCCCAAATGGGTAATGAGTCAAATATGTCTATTTTTTCATGCAGGTAAAACACAAAAAAAGACGAAGTTTTTTTTGAATTTGGATTTCATTGCTACCATGTGACATCTCAAAAAAATTTTGTTTTGAAATGAGCATAGATTATGAAGGACATCTTGTGCTATACCATTTCCCAAGCTGTTAGATAAGAATCACCAGGTCAGTCACCAGTTTATGTCCCAGGTAATTTTCTAGGTGCTGGGAATACTTTAGTAATAAGGCTCTTTGGAGACAAGCAGAGGGAACTTTCCCAACCTGAATACCAGGGAAGAAATTTACTTTATATATGGTAAATCCAGAGAGACTAGACCTCCAATTGCAAATCTTAATCCCCCTAACAGCTTACTTTGCATTGTTCAAAATAAAACTCTCATCAGTTTGGTCACGTCCAATATTCAGTATCATCCTTCTCCCTCTTTCTTCCAATTATAATAGCATCAGCATACTTTCAAGCAGCAGTTGTCATTGAGCTGACTTAATCAAGTACTGGGCCTGAAAATCTATGCTTCACAAAATTGTTTTTTTTTTTTTACAATTATGGCCCCTAATTATCTTGTGTTTAAGATTCTACTTCTCTGATTTTGTTTATTTGTTTTGGAGACAACTCTTTCCTAAAGTGAAATAATACATTGGAAAATGTCAAGGAATATTCTTGGACAGAATGCAAAGCCATAGTTGAGAAATATTTAGGTTGTCAGCCAAAATAACAGTGGTATGTCATATGAACATTAATGAGTTTCTTAGTCTCACCGACTAGGTCTAGAGGTCAGTGTCATTATGACAAGTTTTAGAAAATGACAAACAGGAGGCACAAAAAATCTAAATGATATGCCCTAAAACTGAAGGTGTGTCACTGTGTCACACCAGCCATTAATAATAATTTCTTAAGCTAACCTTTGAATGCTATCTCTCTTAGCAAGACACAGAAGGAAAATGGAAGAGGAAGCAGCTAAGAAAATCAAGGGAATGAATGACAACAGTTATGGTAAAACAGAATGAAGGATGTAAGAGTCAGAGATGAGGGAGAAATAAGAAACGTGATATGATTAGGAGCAGAATATTGATGGATCTGGCAGTGAGTAGGAAACTCAAGTACGGAAATCCTGAGTGATGGATAACATGTTGTGCTTTTGTTTACATATAATGCTAGAAAACAGTGCTCATTTTTCCATGAAATGCTGAGCTTTGTAGTCAGCATTTTGTCTTCTGCTTTGAATGGATCTGACTTCTTTCTTTATTTAGTTAGAACTCCTGTGTATCAGTGATTGTTTTTTTTAATTTCCTTGCTCCCACAGAGAAGGAAAACTGTAAGTAAAGAAGCAGGTGAGACAGAGGAACAACTTTTTGAGGGAAGTGATGATTAAACATTGAAACTGTCAGTCATTTAAGAACGGTTGTGAAACCACTGTGCCTTTGGCAGCTTTTAAAATCAGGTCAGGCTGTTATTGTGGGTCCAGGCTGGAAGCTGAACAAGATGGCCTCTCAGATCCTCTCCTGGACCTGTGATTAGTCACTAACATTTTACTGGATGTACTACAGCAAAAGGAATTTTAGAAATTTTTGTTAGAGATTGTAAGTTAAACTGATATTTCTGAGGGCAGAAATATTACCTTTTTTAACTTGAGTTTTACTGGATTAGCATTTTTCAAAAATCATGTGCATAAAATACATTTCAGCAAGTTATAAATGCACTTTCATGTAATGTGTATATTTAAGACACTGGTGTCCTTTTTAGGTACAACTTTAAATAACAAGGCCACACAACATTTTCAATGGAAAATTGTGTTTTAAGTAATCAGAACAAGCACCACTGTAAATGTGTGAAATAAACATCATCTCCTAGAGAAGGCACCAATGCAAGGCTTCCGCTTACACATTTATTTATTTAACCAGCGGTTATTCTTCCTTTTGTTTTCCTGAAATAAAATCATGACAGATTAAAGTGTAATTGTTCTCTTAAGTGTTCTTAGTTTTCTGAATAATGTCTTACTTAAAGATTTGTTGGGATATTGATGAAATGACTGTTTCTAGACAAATTATGAGAGTACGAATGAACTGTCAAACTTAGCCCTTTTTGCCTAAATCACCAACAGTATAGAAAGAAATACAAATGGCTGAAAACATAGGAAGGAATATATAGCTAAAAAATGTTTTGATTATTAGATGGGTGAAACCAATGATGACCAGCACTGATCAGAGTGTGAGGAAAGGGCGCTTTTGTACAGCTATTTGAGAAGGGTACATTGGAGTGATTGTTCTAGGAGGAACATTTGGGGAAATCTAGTGAAAAATAAAACATGCAGCATTGGCTGTTTTCCAGCCAATTACTGTATTTGCCAAGTGATGACTGAATAATTGCTCTTTTCTCCTATTGTCACTCAGTATTTATCATAAGCTAAAGTTCCATAGATAATAAGATTTTATCTATATCCTGTCTTTATACATATATTTTAACCCACAACCTCATTGAATATATTATATTCAAATACTAGAGGAAGATTTTTGGGATATATGTAAAATAATGACCACGGAGAATCATTGCCATTACAGGACAAATCTGGAAACAATATTTCCACTAATGAAGAAATCTTAACCAAATTGTATGGCACCTGTGACTGTGCCACCAGGAAGAGGAAAGGTGCACAGGTGTGTGTGCGGGTATGAAAAGCTCAACACATGAGTGAACGCGCTTAGAACCTCTAAATTGTATTTACTTTTCAAAAACTACATTTTCAGTTATGGTTTATTTTCATTTTAGTAATAATCATCCATTGTATAATCTCTGGGCATATCATATGCAAGAGTATAAAAATTACATGGAATCAATAACAAAAATATGTGTATAATTATAACTCCTTCTTTTTCTCCATAAGGTCTCACCCAAGCTCCTCAAGTCCTACCTGAACTGCAGGGTTTTTTGACTTGAAGTTTTCCCTCAATTTAATAATCTAATTTTTGGATGAAATTGCTTCTCCTATAATAACAGATTTCCCTTTCTGACCAATATTTTGCACTTAAAATTTGTCAAAATATTCCACAACCCAGACATTGTGTAATTAGTGTCATTGTTCTCATAAAACTAAAGTACATTTACAAGCCAAAGATAAGGACTGGGCTTGCAAAGGAAAGGTGGATAGGGCAGACGGAGATTGAAGAAAGCACATAAGTGAGTCCCTTTCTCCCAGGTCCCTCACACTGTGATCAATGTCACAGGGAACAGCTGACTAGCTCTTTTTCACCACAAACTGTAGCAGCTGCCAGCTCTCTACCTTTAGGAAAAATTACTGATCAGCTGAGATTAACATCATAGTCTACAATTCTCCTATAACAGCAAAAATTCTTTAGTAACAACAAAAAGAAAAATAATATTATGCTCATGAATAAATAATTGCCTTTTGTAGAAAATTGACTTCTGCATACAAAGCAGAATAATGAGGAGACCAAAAATTATGGTGGTTAATATCATAGACTTCAGTGTAAGGAGATGTTGATTTAATTATAGCTCTGATACTCAGTAAAAAACCATAGGCAAAATACTTAATCTTCTGAGTCTCAGCTTTGTCGTCTATAAGATGAGAATGATAATCTGCCTACCTCACAGAACTGTTGTTAAGGTACACATGGTAACGAGTTGGTACATCATCACACGTCATCTATTTATTCAAGTAATTATATTTAAAATATAGCTAAGTGTTAAAAATTAAGATTCACATTGTAACACATTAGTTGACAATCAAAGAACTTATCTAATGAACCTGAATTCGTATCAGATTTTGTTATGTCTGTTGTCATGTTAATTCTGGTATGGCAGAAGGAAGTTCAAGTAACGTCTCAGCTTTTCTAGGGGACAGTGCCACTGAAGTACTGCTGCACTGAGGCCCTTAACAGAAAAGAGTAAATAATTATTTTTTTTCACATTATTTTTACTGTGGTTCAAGCACAGTTGTCTCCATTTTCCCCCCACCACTCCCCGCTACCCCAGCCATCCACACTTCCCACCCTTGATCCTGTCCACCTTTGGTGTTGTCCATGTGTCCTTTATACCTGTTCCTGAAAACCCTTCCCCCTTTTCCTCCCATTTTCCCTCTTCCCTCCCCTCTGGTTACTGTCAGTTTGTTCCTAATTTCCATGTCTCTGGTTATATTTGGCTTGTTTGCTTTGCTGATTTGTTTCCACTTATAGGTGAGATCATATGGTATTTGTCTTTCACTGCCTGGCTTATTTCACTGAGCATAAAGTACTCTCCAACTTCAGGAATAGTGAGGGATACATGTTTCGATTAAGTAAATGTCTGCAGATTTCAGAAACAGAAATTATATATATAATTAATATACACACACATATGAATAGGAGAAGGTAGGAACAGATGGGGAAAATGAGGACAGAAAGACTTTGCTTGGTGTGATGGGTGCACAGGGCAGTGTGCAGATGATGTTTTGTTGAGTTGCACACTTGAAACCTGCATGGTTTTATGAACCAATGTCAGTCCAATAAATTAAAAAATATATATTAAAAAGATGCAAAAATAAAAAGTTAAATATTAGGGATATACAAGGTCTTTCCAGAAGGTATCCAGCCATGGAGCATGAAAAATAGAGACATTTGTTGAAGATACAAGACACAAACATTATACATAGGACAGTGATACCTCAGTCCTCCTTAAAGTAGGGACCTCTAGAGCTCACACAGTTCTCCTGCTTGCCATTAGCTGCCCTGTCATATGTTCCTGAATCTCATCAACTGTCTGAATTCTCTTACTATTCAAAGGTGATGTGAGTTTTGGGAAAAGCTAGAAGTCACAGGACACCAAATCTTGGCTGTAGGGGGGCAGAGTCACCTGGGTGATTTGATGTTTTGCCAAAAAACTCTGCCTGAGACATGATGTATAAATGGGCACACTGTTGTGATGAAGCTGCCCATTACTAATTGCCCATAGCTGTGATCTTCTGAATTATCTGAGTAGTTTCCATGGAGGAATGTTCAAGTTTAACACAAGATTTGATGCAGATTTGTTGCTCTACTCAGTCATTTTGAATGAGAAGACCACACAGTACACGTGCTCACTCAGTGGCATCTACTGCTTTCACTGACCAGTACAGTGAAGTCATCATTGTTCACACATGTGCATTCCAGTCCACTCTCCTTGGCTGCCAGGTTACATCGATGTTGTGCAAGCCGTTTTCATTATATTAACAATTGCTGGACCCGTTCCAGACTGACCCTGTAGAACTGTAGTGACTTTACCCTTTTTCTTGGTTTTCTTTGGCTATTACTACAATTTCATTTTTATGTTATCTTTTTTCCCTCTTCATATTAAACTGAGAGCAGCTTCATCTGTTCTTGAGAAGGAGGAAAAAAGGAAATAGCCCGACAGTAAACTACACCGAATAGTTTAATGCTACCCTTTAACAGCTGGAAATTTTTCATGAATGGCTCCAACACTCCTCAATTTGGGAAGAAATTGTTTAGGGAGCTTCTGCCTTATGAGCAATTCATAATAATCAGGGAAGTTGGATCAAAAACATGTATACAGTGTGCCTATTAGTCATCCTTAAAATACTGGTATTTTCTTCAAAACCTTCTGTAATGGGGAAAAATTATTATTCCACACAAGCTTCTGAGACCTGTTATCACTTGGTAGATTGAGTAACCCTTGGTGACAAGGCAATCTGCTGGCTAGACAGCCTCAGAACAGCTTCTAGACCAATGAACCACATAGTAGCAGCATCTGGACCAATCACTGTCTTCTGGTAACTATTTCTTCCATTATCTGATACTGCTGCCTTGCAAACCAAAGCCAGAGAAATAAAAAACACCTGAAATTATTTCTATGCTGACTTTACTTGTGCGAGCCCATCTATGGCCTGACAAATACCTCAAAATCCATGTTCCACGGTGTAATTCATTCTGTACCAAATAATTATTTAGCCACATCATATCCTGTGTGAAATGAAGTAAAGAATAAATACTTTTCAGAATGCGCACACACACACACATATATATAAAAATGTATGAATATACATATATAAACATACTTTATGGTAATAGTTTGATAAGTAAAACCATCTTCAAATGAAGGAAAATGTATTAATAAGTAGGCCATCATCTCATTAATTCTACTTTCATTCAGATGTGGGGAGATCTGGGGTGGAATTTGAGAAGTTTCACGTCATGGAAAGGAATCCTTCAAAAGGAAGAAATATAAATAAAAGTGGGAAATTTAAGTTTACTTGTTTCTCCTGCAGACTTAGTTAAGCCAATGTCATCACCATGGTCGCACTGGTAAATATGTGTGTGAGATAAGTTATGTAACTGCATCTCCATTGTGTGGCTGGTCGCCATTGCTGCTTAGAAAGAAATCCAGAGTTCCCTGCACTGGAAAAAGCTCGTTTTTTCACTCCTACCCATGTAAGGGTTGCACGCAACATCAGCAGGCTGCCGTCGGCTGACCATGGAGGCTGACCTGCTGTCAGACACCTCTCCTTTGTGACTTCTGCCTTTCTGCTAAACACAGGGCATGGGTTTGTTTTTTTTTTTTTTTTTTGGTACTTTAATTTGTATTATGCAAAAGATAAAATTGGATATTCTTTAAGGGGATTGAGACTGTGGCCCAATATGTAGCAAAATTAGGAAGTGAATTAAATTCTCTTCAAGAGACTTTCATTGTAAACATGTCCAGTCCTACTCAGAGACATTGCAGAGTTTGTCATCACTAATGAGCCTTTCTTGACGTAGCTATTTTCATGCTGTTCGTTCCCTGCACAAGACAGGAGATGCATTTTAGTTTCCAAGTTGTGATTGTGGCTGCTGGCTTTCTCCCTGTTCCTATGGCTACAGTGCACACCAATTTCTGTGGCAGATAAATTCTCTCCTCCTTTGTAGAACAGGACTGTCTAAAAGCAAGGTTATTTTATTTAGAAAATAAATTGCAATATTTGTTGAGGCTTGGGAGTAAAACGCCAACCTGGCAAGATTAATACTGTGGCTGATTAGAGTTTATGTGTGCTTAACGTCGGTACTCTTGGAGACACCCACATAGCCACCAGAAGCTGAACAGATAAATGTGCTTAATTTAATTTCTTCTCTAAGTAAAGACATAGCGGTGCTTGTTGATAGGAACTTGGTCTCCTGCTGCTCTTTTAATTTTAGGAAAAAATACAAGGCTCTTTTTTTCATCTTTACTTCTGCAATAGTTTCATCCCCTCTGCTACCAGCAGGTTGATTTTTAGGTATGTAAATGCTGTTGACCAAGTGTAAAAACCCCTGTTGGCAACAGAGGATAGGAGAGACACAGAGAAAGAGAGAAAATGAGAGAGAATTGATAATTGTCAGACCAATGAAAAAGAAATGCCTAGTTTGGTAGAAATTTGAAGCAGAAGTAAATAAGTATAGGGAAACAAGAGAAACATTACTTTTTCCACTGCCCTGGACACTTGTGATAATTATGCTAGTCCAGAATAGCCTAAAAAGAATCTTCCAGAAAGTATAGGTCCTTTGGATTGAGGATGAACATGGCCTTCAGCAAGTACATAAAGTGCTTCCAAGGCTGGTCTGCTCTGAATACCAAGCACGCATGCAGGACAGACTCCCTTCTGAAGTGCTCAGAGAAGGTGACGTTAGCAGCTGCCAACATCTGTCTGGGAAGTCAGAGATGACTAATGAATGATTCATCTAAACTAATGCTGCCCATAATATTTTTTTTCCTTGTGTTGGGGGTGAGAAAGGTAAAGATACTAAAATTCAAATACATAAACTTCAAAAATGTAATTTTTACCTTGCTATTCCACTGGCCTGTTTTGAGAACTAAGGCCTGTTCATTAATCCTTCCTGACCTGTACTTTGGCATTGCTACCTTCTGCATTTTAAAATCTCTCATTAACTTCAAGGAATTTTATTATCATCATATATGAATTGAATTATCTCAGGCAAAAACTGTTAAATGAAGTCACTTGGGCTTTAAAAATAAACTATTTGTTATTAGAACTCATTTTCCATTAGTATTTTATTGTCTAAAGTTGTCTCATATAAGTTTATACTTTTTATTTCACTTGTAGCAATTACATCATGTACCTTTTGCTTGAGGACACACTAATTTACTATTTAAACACATTTCTAGGTCAATTAATGTTATTTTAAATCCCTAAGCCACAGAACACACAGCCCAACTAATTAAGTTGCTTAGGGATTCATGGGAAATGAGACAAGGAAGTTTCTTCTATTCTCTGCTGCTTCATTTATTACAGTTACTACTCTAATGACTAGAAACACTAGGCAGTAGCACCTGCCATCACTCGAGTAATACTGCAGAAATTGGCAATGCTTTTCTGTGCTTTGTGTTTGTTTTGTAAGGAAAAGTAATTTTTGATAAAAATATCTGGAAAGAAAATTAGATGAGAAGACCTTGTATCCTTAATTCTTAGTAAACTGTGAATCCTTAAGGCTGTGTTTTAGGCTAGAAATAAATTTTGTAGGTGGGTGCTGAGTCATTTGGGTTCATAGCTAAAAATCTTCAATTGCTAAGGAATCAGAGTCCCTTCTTCTTGCTTGTGCCAGAATTTGGTGGAGCCTCACAGGCAATTAAAACTAGAAAATGAATAGAAAATCTGATTATACAGTAGGAATGCTGGTTTACAAAAAGTCAACATGCTAGTATTTACATACTCAGAATAATTTACCTTTGGAGGTAATATAGTACGGTACTTCTTTCAGTGTTGCTAATAGTGTTGGCAAACTATTGTCTCTCTTTCTCGCTGTCTATCATCCTCATTATCATCATCTATATTAAATTTAAATTCTGTTTAAAAACTGTCTTTTGAACCAGAATACAAGCCACACAAGAAAATTAATATAGTATAGGCATACCATGGCTTTTGTCCCAGATAATTAATGCAATATTTATTCTTGAGTTTTGTTTCCAAATGGTTTGGCTATGTGAAAATATTAGTTAGCTTCAGAATGAATGAAGCCACTGAAAAATTAAAAGGAATTTCAAGTGTTTTTTGATCATGCTGTCATGGATAGCATACCAAGATGCCATTCGGAAGGACCCAAGTGTTGACTCAGGATACTGGGTTTTATATGTCTCATTACTATGGATTCACAAGTCAAATGTATTTTTCTGGTACTAAAGACAGGCCAGTTTCCAGGGCTTTTCTTTGACTGCTGAAATAACAAATTTGAGTGAAGCAATATCTTTAAATAAATACACAACCTCATAAATATAGAATAAAATGACTCTTTATCTGCTATTATATTTCCTTTATATCTTCCCTTTAGAATCTCATGAAAGAATGTCTGGGAGGTAATCACACTGAGAAGGGACAGGGCTGGATAGAGCCTCAGGCCCCAAGTATTTAATGGAGACAGGATAGTGTCTCAGTCAGAATTAATTTCGTGCTAAAATAGTATTGAACTGTAAAATGTATGTGAGAAATGGAGTTCTGATTTCCTTGGGATAGCAACTTTGATAAAAATATATTAAAATGTCAAATTATTTTAAGTGTTTTCTCATATATTAAATTCTTCTGTTTTGCCGTATTGCTGTTATTTTCTTTTTTTCATTTTCCTTTCTTTTCTCTCCCCACCCTGCTTCTTGGTTAAGCTGTCTCTTTAAGAGAGAAGGTCCAGCAAAGCTCACCTGAGCCTCAGGATGAACACTCAGAGATTTTACACCATCCAGAAACCAAGTAAATACACATGCCCTGGGAGGAAATGAATTATTTTTTAGAAATAAAAAAGAGCAAAATGTTTAATATGGATTTATTTTCATTTTTTAAAAGATTTTATTTATTTTTAGAAAGAGGGGAAGGGAGAAAGAAAGACAGGGAGAGAAACATCAATGTGTGGTTGCCTCTCACATGCCCCCTACTGGGGACCTGGCCTGCAACCTAGGCATGTGCCCTAACTGGGAATTGAGCCAGAGACCCTTTGGTTCCCAGGCTGGTGCTCTGAGTCACACCAGCCAGAGTGATATGGATTTATTTTTAAAGTATCATTTGAGGTATTTAGGTAATATTCATTGGTTGGCAATATATAACTGAATTATTTCAAAATTAAGTACAAAATGGTTTGTCTTTGCTCAAATAATAAAATACTCCTTGGGTAGTAGCTTCAGAAGAACTTGGATTCTGGCTTACTATTTTGCATTTAGAATATAAAATACCTAGATCATTTTCCAAATACTTGGATTAAACCTAACTGGTAATCTCAGAGTAATCAATACAAACACTTTCATAATTTTTTAATGAATTGTCAAAGGGATGATCACTTTAGTGGGCAAAATGCATGGTGATCACAAAATAATAAAGAAATGTGGTGGCTGATCTGGAACTCTATGCAAATATTTTTAAAAAGACCTGTGAAATAAAAAGATTCAATTGCTCATTTCTCAGTTACTCCGGAAAGAAGCGACCAAGGATCAGTGGCTGAGAATTTCAAGCATACTTTAGAGTCGTGTTTCTTCCAGTGTTCTTGTAAATGTCTGACAAATCCTTTGTATGTTGTTCCAAAAGAAAAGGCAATTAAATATTTTAAATTTAAAATATAAAATTATGATTTTTCACAGAAATTTTTGAATATTTTAAATTGTAATAGCGACTGAGCATCAAACTTTTCATGAAATGCAATATTAAGATTATAGTTGGCTAATATAATTTTGTATCATTTGTGCATTGATATTTTTGTTTAATTTTCTTTTTATTTTTAAAAGACTGTTCTTTAATCTTTCTTATACGGTCTTCTTCCTAAAATGAACCAATAGGCTTTGGTGAAATCCTTTACAAATCTTACAAATAATTTTCAAGAGATGAATTTATGATCTAGAATACATAGTTTTTTTTTTTTTTTTTCAAAGCAATACAGTGAGGGTCCTTCTACTTTATAAGCTTCATGTGTATGGCTTTATTTGTCCTATTTTTTTCTCTTTTTCTTTATTTTGGTAAGAACATTTAACATGAGATCTACAGTCTTAACAAAATTTTAGGTACACAGTGTGGTCTTGTTAACTATAGGTACAAGGTTGTACAGCAGATCTCTAGAATTTACTCATCTTGTGTAATTGAAATTTTATACCCTTAGAATAGCAACTGCCTATTTCCCCCTCTCCCCAAGTCCCTTGGAACTGCCAACTGCTTGCTATTTCTATGAGTTTAACTATTTTAGATACCTTGCAGAAGTGGAATCACGCAGTATTTGTCTTTCTGTGTCTGGCTTATTTCATGTAGTATAATGCCATCAAGTTTCACCCATGTTATTGCATTAGGTGGGATTTCCTTCTTTTAAAGGCTGAATGACACCACATTGTAAGCATATACCACATTTTCTTTATCCATTCATCCACTGATAGACATTTAGGTTTTTTCTATGTTGTGGCTTTCGTGAATAATGCTGCAATGAACATAGGAGTGCAGTTATCTCTTGGAGATCACGACTGGAGTTATTTTGGATATATATTGAGAAGTGGGATTGCCGATTTGAATAGTAGTTCTATTTTTAATGTTTTGAGGTATTGCCATACTGTTTTCCATAGTGGCTGCACAAATTTTTAGTCCCACCAGTAGTTCACAAGTGCTTCAACTTTTCCATGTCCTCACCAACTCTTATCTTTTTTCTTTAAATAGCAATAATAACAGATGTGAGATAATATCTCATTGCAATTTTTTGAGCATCTTTTCATACACATGTTAGGCAGTTGAGTGTCTTCTTTAGAGAAATATGTATTCAAGTTCTTTTAAAATATTTTTATAGAGGGGGGAAGGGAGAGAGAAAAAGAAGGAGGGAAATATCAATGTGTGGTTCCCTGTCGCATGCCCCATACTGGGGTCCTGGCCCACAACCCAAGCGTGTGACCTGAGTGTGATTCTAACTAGCAACCTTTTGGGTCACAGGCCAGCACTCAATCAATTGAGCCACATCAACCAGGGCTATATTCAAGTTCTTTGCCTATTTTTAATGGGGCTATTTGATTTTTTGTCACTGAGTTTTAGGAGTTGCTTATATATGTCTTGTGGATAGTAATGTAAAATATATGGCTTGGAAGTATTCTCTCCTATTTTTTAATATTGCCCTTTAACTCTGTTGATTGTTTCCTTTGCTTTGCAGAAACTCTTTAGCTTAGTACAGTCCTAGCTGTCTGTTTTTGGCTTTTGTTGCCTGTGCTTTTGGCGTCATATCCAAAAAAGTCATTGCTGAGCCCAATGTCATGATTCTTTTCCTCTCTTCCCCCCAAAAAAAATTGTTATAGCTTCAGGTCTTATGTTTAAATCCTTAATCAATTTTGAGTTGATTTTTGTGTATAGTGTAAGAGTCCAGTTTTATTCTGTTGCAAATAGATATTTAGTTTCCCAGCTCCACTCTTGGAAGAGTGTCCTTTCCTCACTGTGTAATCTTGGTGCCCTTGTTGAAGATCATTCACAGTGTACATGTACATTGTTTCTTGGGTGTATTATTTTTATTTCATTGGTCTTCATGCCTGCCTTAATGCCACTCTATACTGTTTAATGACTGTAGATGTATTGTTTTGTTGTACTGTTGTACTAACACTGTAGCTGGGATTCACAAAAATGTCAAAATTGCTCAAAAGAAATAATTGTACCATAAAGAAAAACAAAACAAAACTGATGACAATCTATTCTTGGATTTGGGTTTTGACAGCCTGCAGTCTACTTGTCACAGTCCTGGTAACACTGATTGTATAAAATGTTGTTTAAAAAGTCTTATGAGCCATTAAAATTTGGCATTGTAGAGAGCATAAGTGAGTTTTCTTGGAAATGCATTCCCTTGTCTTCTAGAACAAAGTAAAGTATTGCTTTCCTCCTTTAGACCTAAGCCATTCTTTAAAGTTTTACTCTTCATGTAAACTGTTATAAGTTTTACTATTTTCAAGAAATTGTAAATATAGTAGGTACTAATAAAGTAAAATGATAAACATTTTGTTCAGAGAGAAAGCAGGATGAGCTTTTGTTTAATAATATAGTATATGTTTATGTAATTTTTGTATCTCCTAGTAAGCTATTTCACAATAAAGTTGCACAAAATTGGTAATGTGTACAATGTGATTTTGTTCTTGGCATATGAAGAAGAGCTTGTGACTCTGTTAAGTGTTCTTTTCATGTTAAAGGAGGGTATAATAACTTTGGTGTAGAGTTGAAAAAATAACTGTTAGTATTAGTATTGATGGAGTCCAACTGCACAGTTAGTAGGAAAGTGTATTGCCACAAAAATCAGACTGCTCCCAAAATACCGATTTTTCCTTTTCTTCATAGAATGTGGTCACCAGGTGTGAAGGCTATAATTTATATTTTGGAATGTATTTCTATCCAGTCAACCTAAAAACATACATGATCAGCCTTAATATTCCAAATACCTGAAATGCCCTTTTCTCTTGAACTTCCATTATTTCTCCACTGTTACAAAATAGAGAAAAGGATGTGGTAAAAACAATACATGAACACTATTTGAAGGTCAATTGGGTTTCATCCAGATAAAGGGATACTATGAGTTTCTATTTTCACTGTGCCTTATACTTGAGAGTTTACGTCAAAGATTGAGTCAGGTATCAGACCAGCAGACAGCTGTTATGGCATACAATGCCGAGTGACAAAAGGGGCAATGTGGCTTTAAAAGCCATATAGGACAGAACAGGTGTCATTCACAATATGTCCCTTGCTGATGACTCATTTTAGACATAAGTAGTGAAATTTGGGTGTATGATTAAACTGCAGTCCGTGTGAGGATGGCTGTTCAATATGTTTTGCAGGAATGAATAGTGAGAACATTGCTGTTTTCCCATCTGAGGAACATGGCCAATGGCAAGGTGAACACATGACTTGATGAGTTGACAGATGTTTGACTTGTCTTACCTCAGTGCCATTAGCCTTTGCCACTGGGCATTGGAGCCACAGCAATAAAATACATATGAAAGAAAGCAATAGAATAATTGTCATCAGGCAGAGGACACTAGAACTTAATTTTGGACAAAATAGAGGTTCACAGTATTTTAACAATTTGGGAAAGTTATAGAATAAGGTCTGCATTCAGCCTGGAGTTGTGAGAAAACTAAGTTCTAGACCAAGAAAGGTCTGCTTTCAAATTCTGCTACAAGAAGAAAAACTGATTATATCAAGACTTACATTCCTATCCATCACTTACATTCCTTTTAATAGAGCTGTATAACAATGGAGACGTTACATATTCCCTTGATATTTTCTGAATTGTTTGTGATTTTTTTTCAATTGAATAGGGAAATAATTAATATGAAGCATTATGGTGATTGGATGGGATAGTAACATTTAAATTGTAATATTCTTTCAAGCAATGATCAAAATATTTTTGAATTTTTTTATTACTAAATGAACATTTAAATTTTTCTGCAACACTTAGGAATTAGAATTAACTTTCTTAGGTATAAAATGAGGAAGCTTTATTCCATCAGAGACTTTTAATCAAAATTGTACCTCTCAACCCTCCCTGAGTCTTACCCTGAAAATCCTGACCTGGTAGGGTTAGTGCAGGGCCCAGACCATTGTACACAGAAAAAAAATTTGCTATCATCTGTTTTATGAATCACTAGGCAGTATGATTCCCAAAGTTTGTTATGGCTATAATACTATGATACTCTCATTTTCATACTATGCAAAACTGTATAATTTCTGATCTTTTTGGTGGTAACATATCTTCAAACCTAATTTTTTAAATTATATTTTATTGATTATGCCATTACAGTTATTCAAATTTTTCTCCCTTTGTTCTCCTCTGACCAGCACTCCCCACTCCCTCAGGTAATCCCCACACCGTTGTTCATGTCCATGGGTCATGGGTGTAAGTTCTTTGGCTATTCCATTGCCTGTACTGTATTTTACATTCCCATGGCTAATCTGTAACTACTTATTTCTACTTTTTAACCCCTCACTTTCTCACCCATACCCTTCCATCCCCTTCCATCATATTTTCCTTAAAAAATTCCCTTTAACATTTTATATAATAATGGTTTGCTGATAATGAACTCCTTTAGATTTTTCATGTCTGGTAAGCTTTTACCTGCCCTTCAATTCTAAATAATAGCTTTCCTGGGTAGAGAAATCTTGGCCCTAGGTCTTTGCTTTTCATGACTTTGAATATTTCTTGCCAGTCCCTTCTAGCCTGTAAAATTTCTTTTGACAAATCAACTGACACTCTTATGGGAACTCCCCTGTAGGTAACTAACTGTTTCTCTTTTACCACTTTTAACAACCTCTTTATCTTTAAGTTTTGGCATTTTAATTTGGGACTTGTGCTTCCTGAACTTGCATGTCTATTTCCTTCACCAAATTAGGGAAGTTTTCTTTCATTATTTTTTCAAATACATTTCTAACTTCTTACTTTTTCTCTTCTCCTTCTGGCACCCCTATGATGCAAATGTTGGGATGCTTGAAGTTGTTCCAGAGGCTGCTTATACTATCCTTGTTTTTTTTTTTTTTTTTTTTTTTTTTTTTTTTTTTTTTTTTTTTTTTTTTTTTTTTTTTTTTTTTTTTTTTTTTTAATTCTTTTTTATTTCTTATTGTTCTGATTGGTTGTTTTTGGCTTCCTTACATTCCAAATCATTGATTTGATTCTTGGCTTCATCCACTCTACTGTTGTTTTCCTCTAAATTTTTCTTTATTTTAGTTAGTGTGGCCTTTGTTTCTTACTGGATCTTTTTCATGCTGCTGAGGTCCTCACTAGCTTCCTTGAACATCATAATAACCAGCGTTTTGAACTCTGCCTCTGATCGATTGCTTATCTCCATTTTGTTTAGTTCTTTTTCTGAAATTTTGATCTGTTCATTCTTTTGAGCCATGCTTCTTTGTCTTCTCATTTTGGCAGCTTCTTCATCTTTGTTTCTATGTATTGGGTAGAGTTGCTGTGACTCCCTGTCTTGGTTGTGGCCTGATGTAGTAGGTGTTCTGTAGGGTCAGGTGGCACAGCCTCCACTGTCACCTAAGCTGGGTACTCAAGGTGTGTCCCTCATGTGGGCTGAGTACACCCTCCTCTTGTACATGAGCCTTGGTTGCTGTTGGCAGATTAATGGGAGGGATTTATCCAGGCTAGTCAGTTGCAAGTGTTGACTGTGACCACTGACCACTGACTTCCACCCTCTATGGGGGATCCGCTGTGCAGGGGCAGGGTGGTGGTTCTCTGATGTGATCTATAGTTATCTACTAGGTACACAGGCCCTGTGGTTTCCCACGTGGTGCAGGCCAAGTTCAGCCCCCACCTATATTTTGCCCAGGGCCACCTGCAAGATCTGTAGAGCAATCTGAGATGGTTGCTACTTGTATTGGGCTTAGAGATTCCCAGGCAAAGCCAAGCTTTGAATTTAGGCTGGCTGCTACTCTTGCCGAGCCTGGGGCCTCTTAGTAAGAGGTACCGAACTGGGGGCTTACTGAGGCCTGCTGTTGCTGATTTGAGAGGATTTTGGAAGTTAGGAAACATGAGCCAAGATGAGTAATTCATATGGAAAAGCCACTGTTAACAGCTGTAAGTGGTGGGACAGAGTCTCAAGGGATCTCCAGGGTGGGGTAAACTGTGTTAGCCAGGTTGATGGAGTCTCAGATGTGGCACCCCGCCTGCTGGCTCTGTGGCTCTCTGCCTTTCTATCTGGGAGAAAGCTGTCCCCAGCTCTCACATTGATACCAGACACTTAGGTTCTTCCCTATATGCCATCATTGCCTTTCAAGCTGTTCCCCAATGCTGGAGCTCAGAGGAGTGAGTGTGAGTAAGTTCATGTGTGGGTTCTTTAAGAGGAACTGCTTAGGATTCCAGAAGTTTTTTTCACCGACTCAATCCCTGCTGGCTTTTGTATCCAGAAGTTATGGGGACTTTTCTTCCTGGCCCTGGAGCTGGGGGTCCTGGCTGGGGCTGGGACTCCTAGCTCCTGAGATACCTCTCTCAAATTTGTATCCACCACATGTGGGTGTGGGGCCAGCTTGTTCTGTGTCTGTGCCCCTCCTCCCAGTCCAGATGGATGTGGTTTCTTTAATTTCATGGTTGTCAGACTTCCATTCTACTCGATTTTTCAAACAAGTCTTTCTTACAGAATTTTTTTCTAATAATCTCCTAAATGCAGGATTGTAGAACAGCGCACAGTGGTGAGATGTTTTCAGACATCTTAATGACACCACAGTCACTAACGAGGTTGTCTCTCGTGTTCCCTTGGAATCCCAGAAGGAGAGCAAGAAAAGTCTGAATAATCCAAACCATCTCATTTTTATATATTAAAAACTATGGTCTCCATACAATCTTAGATAATAATGTAAAGATGACAGAAGACAATTTTGTGCTATTTACATGATATAAAGATAACTTGAATTTATATTACATCTTTATGATAACATACAGTTTTTCTATTTAAAGGCATATATAGCAGTTTGAAAGGATGGATAAAACATATTTTAAAGTATTGAAAAGCTTAATTCATTTTTTCTGAAATAATTTAATATGAATTATATTTTAGGTTTATAGTTTTTTAATTAGATTATAAATGGAACCAGATTTTATTTCCTCCTAACCTCATCTTCCTCAGAATTCAGTTCAAGGACAGGCAAATATCATTATGTATGTCCAGCCCATTTGTGCTCCCTAGATTATTTAAATGATCAATTTAGAAATAGTGTCAGTTAAAGATGGCTTCAAGCTTGCTGACTCATTTTTCAGTGATTGGTGCTGCTAGAAACATTGATATTTTTATTCACTGTTTCATCTCTTCATGTATTACTGAGGTTGTTTAAATTATGTGATTCCTCATCATTGGTAGTTGAAATACTTCAAGATCAATGAAGTGTTTCTATTATCTCTTTTCCATTCTCTAACTATTAATGATAGCTTTGTTTTCTAATGGGCTTAAAATGGTGTGTGTTGGACCATGTCTAAGTCTTTTTCATCACCGTGTGTTTTTACCTTGGGTGGAATGATTCCAGTCTGATTGTCGGGCTTTGAATCTTGGCTGTCTCAGTTCATCACTGTGTGATGCCAGACAAGCATTTCCACCTCATTGTTTCCTAATCTGGAACAATGGAAACAGCAGTGATGCTAATCTCAAGGGGGGATTGTGAGGTTTAAATAAATTATTATGTACAGAGGTCTTAGAATTATGCTTGACATAGCTCTCAATGGTGTGTGCCTTTAGAATGTGCCTTTGCAAACAAAACAAAACATCCCAAGCAGCTTTCTTTTCCCTTACTCAACAACATTTATGAGGTGCCTAATATGTTATAAGTAATTCATTAGTACCTGGGAATACAGTTTGAATGCAACGTGCATGTATACTTTCCATACATCTTAATATAATAGTTAGGGGTCTTGAGGGGGCATGAAGAACACAATAGTCACTTAACAGTGTGATAAGTCTTCTAAAGGGGAAAGTATAAGAAGCTAATTGAGGGTAATTGTCTCCAATTTGAGCATCTTGTTTCAGATGATCTAGTGATAACATTTTGAAATAATTGTTAACATCTTCAGTAAAATCATACATGACACTTTTGGATGGTGAATATTATCCAGATTTCTGGAAAATGTGATTTTTATTCTTATATCAGCAGATCAAATCACCCCCTACCCATTATTGTTATAAATCTACCAACACCTGGATACTCTCCAGTTTCTAGCTAGATTATGATTCTTAGTGTATGTACTCTTTCTCCATCTGACTATTTCTATTGCATTACTAATTTTAATATTCCCCTAGTCTATCTTGGCCCCTCATTTCCTAAATCTCCTGTCTTTCAGTGATCTTGTCCTTCATTATACATGAAACATCAACTTTCATGGTCAAACTATAGACCTTGCCATTACTGATGTCACCCCTAAATTATCTCATTCTACAACTGCTTAAAGCAACAAACATTAATGACCACAGGCTCTAACTGCCAGAGATCTGGGTGCCCTTTTCCTGGATGGTTAGAAGCATCTCACAAAGCTGCAAACAAAGTGTTAGCCAGGGCTCCAGTTTTCTGAGGCTTCAAAGAGGAAAGATCTATTTCTAAATTCACCCATGTGATTGTTAGCAGATCTCAGGTCTTCACTGGCGGTTGGTGAGACGGCAGCTCCTGGCCCCATAGAGCTCTCCAACGGCAGCTTGTTCTCCCAGAGTGAGGGCTAAAAGAGAGATGAAAACCAGTCTTTTATTGCTTAATTTTAGAAGTGGCACCCTTGCTCTTTGCTGTGTAACGTTTGTTAAAAGTGAGTCACTAGGTCCACTTCACTTTTAAGGGAAGGAGTACCAGAGGTAGAGATCTTTGGTGAATGCCTTCGAGGCCGTTTCCCACACCTTTCTCACACCTTTCCTTCTCTCCTTAAGTTTCTGGAACTTCTTCCTCTCATCTAATGACCTTCATCCTATCTTATGAAAAATTAGTGACAACAATGGAAGATCTCCACAGGTTGCCACCACATTATGTCATGCCGATATTTTCTTCCTTCTCCTGCTGCTATAGATAAGTTGCCTTCTATGCTTAAGAACAGCCTCCCTGCTTACACTGCAGAGCTAAGCCCTCTTGCACTCATAAAGATATTGCCCTCCAAATTCTCCCTTCTTTTTTCTGCATCACTGAATATTTTTCTCCATTGGGTTGTTGAGAAAAATACATGCCTTGCATAATTTCTTACAGCTTCAAACACTCTCTTGATTTTACCTCCCTCTGTAGACACTGCTCTATTTCTGTGCTTGCCTGTTTGAACATTACTTGAAAAAAAAAATTGCTTCCATTCTTTCTCAATCCCTCTCTTCCTGTACCTTCTACAATAATTGTATTACGTCAGGAGTTTTCCTTTCTTGTTGATTTGGTATATTTATTAGAAATTATGTTATAATTCTTCATAGAAGATAGAAATAGGAGATGGATATAGACAGATTAAAGAATTTAATATAAATAACCAAGAGACCAGAGCAGTATAATCTTTCTGCAGTGTGTATGGCTTCTGTAGAATAGTAAGTTCTGGAACATTTTCAGTTTACCAGAGACAGAATAGTCTTTGGGTAGCAATCAATCGTGCCCACTGGTAAATGTAATCTTAGTGTTTCATGGTGCAATGACAGTTTTCTTTTTGAAAATTTTCTTATTCTCCTACTACTCCTAAAAGAGATTTTAAATTCCCAGCTGAAATTAGTTGTGAAAAAGTCAGACCTCTTCCTACCCTGGAGTGATGAATGTGTTCATTCTTAAATAAAACTTGTTTATCCGTGGTGCTGCTGAATAACACCTGCATAAAACTCTCACATCCTGTCCTTTTTCATGTTGTGTTTACCACAGTTTGTCTTCAAAATTATTTGAGGCTGGGAATTGGTCTGCTATGTTTTAAAGATGTTCAGATGGTTTCAGTCCTCACCAAACCCAAACAGTCTGATGCTAGTTAGTCAATATGTATGACCTCCTGAAATTTATATGCCCCAAATGACCTTATATGTTGTCATTTAAATAGAATTTCAAGACAACAAAGGCAATACACATTACTGCCATAGCTGCTAAATGTTGATATTAACAAGAGTTTCAATTTATTACCCATCATAAAATCACAGAGTTCCTATTAACTTGCCCAAAAAGTCTTTAATAAAGAAACAACACACCCCCGAGGAGGTGACATGGACAACTGAAAAGGGGTGTTACTAACTCATCATTCTGAATGATCTTCATTTTAGAGTGTTTCTCTATGCCAAATAATTTCTCTCTAGAATTCTGATTTCTCACTGCAGTATTTTCTGTCTTGACTCATATGCTGTAGTTTCTGTTGCAGAGCTGCTTGAGATCGCTGGGCTTTTGGTACTAAGAATTAAGTAATTTTTTAAAGGCCTGGGAGAATCTGTTCACCACTGAAACATACACTTGAAGGAAAATCAAAATACATAAAAATATGGCAAATAAATGTAAAAAAAAAAGCAGTAAAAAGCATGTGGAACATATCACCATTTACAGTGTCCCTTCTACTAACCTCTGAGAATAACATTTTTTGCATCTTGAAGGAATAGTTCTTTGTTTTCATGGAGTTCTCCAAAACCTAAGGAGGATTTTTTGCAGTACAGTGACTCCAGAAGTATGTACTTGTCTTGTTGATTTTTGTGACTCTTGATTTGCTTGGACATACCTTCTAAATTCAGCTGTTGTATAATATCCATTACTTGATTATTTAATTACCAATCACTTTTGGTATTTGCCAATGGAAGCATTAATACAATGGTGACAGAAAAGGGCTGAGATGGCACTGAGTTAAAATTTCGTGTAGTTAGTACTTTGATGAATATTCTAACTTTGCATTCAAGTAAGTTGAAAGCCTTAGGCTTAATTTGAATCTCTTTAAGAAAAGGGAGTCAGTATGTTTTTCCTTCAGGTGTGGGTGCTACATAGTAAAGCAATGGTGCATTCCATAATTATCATGGTTAGGAAGAAAGTGCCTATATTATCCATACCAAACTGGTTTAACATATGACTAGTTTCTTAGAGCTAGGTTGAAAAGTATTACCTTAAACATTTATTAAAAATCATTTTTGTGAAGCTGTATGTGAAACATCATGGGGCCTATACAAATAATTTAGTTTAGTTATAATTATGGAATCTTTCCTCAAAATGCTACAGACTTGAGAGGGGGATGAGAAATATAATTAGATATTTTTTGTTTTTATATGAGGCAGGAAATGATATCATAGAGAATAAAGGAAAAATCATTTCCTAAAGTGGTGCTCAGTGTATATTCCATGGAGGAGAAGAGATAATTTTGAGTGGGCCCTTAAAGATAAGATTTGTTCTGAACACATCGCTAGGAGGATGGGGAGATATAGCAGAATAGTCCAGACATGGAAAAGTATTAGAAAAAAAGCACAGAGGATACTAAGATGTAAAGAAAGTATGCCACAAAAGTTCGGCTAGATTGAAGGGTAAAAAAAGTTGATTAGTACAAGAATTTTGGAGAGACAAGTTGAAGTCACATTTGATCAAGGCCCTGAAGGCTAGACCTAAGAGCTTAGAACTTACTCTTTAAGCAGTGAAGCCTTTGCAATTTCTGCAACTCCTGAATCTTTCCCAATACTCTGGGGCAGCATGAATCAGCGGGCCGACCCCTGATCCAGACTCCACCCTGCTCAAAGCAGGAGATGGAGCAGCACTCTTTGCACCACCCTTCAGTAGGGCTTGGATCATACTGTGTTGCCCACTGGAACTGGTCTTTTGCCTGGTGCATGTGTTCTGCGCCCTGTTGAGCCCAGAGTTGTAGCAGTCCCTCTCTTTTCAAGTTGACGCTGTCAAGCTGAAAGAGTTAGAGCTGGGACAGAGCCTTAAACCTCATGTGAACTCTTCTCAATTACCTGGATAAAAACCTCACTTTCTAGTCAACACTGACACTCTATTCTGGATTGCCATGCATTTCTCTCCCGAATGCTGGTATGTCCTCTCCTTTGGAAGGGTGGGTTACTCCATCCTGAATCTCGGGTAAAGACTGATGATCTGCTATAGAGGCAAAAACTACTAGAAATCTGACTCTGCCTGTTCACATAATTCTGCTCCTTCAGTCAGATTATTGTGCACCCTACTTTCTCTCTTAGAACATCTGACTAAACCTTACTTTAGCTTATCACACCCTGGCGTTTTGCCTGGATTTTTCAAGCACCTACACCTTATGGGTGGTTCCCAGGACTGACTTTCCTAGGTCCAACTTTGCCCATTCCCAGGATTCTGTGGTCCTAGCATGCATCATGATGAAGGGGGTAGGTGCAACTAATCTGTAGATCTGATTATACCATGGTATCTAAATGATTTTAAATAAGATTTTTAAAAAGCTTACTATTGAGAAGTTTTAAGTATATAAACTGCAAAAACATGCATATGTAAATAAGGAAAAGAAACATATTTACAAATCTGAGAAAAGGGGATGGTTCTGGGCAAGGAGTAGCACCTGAAAATTGTTTACTACAGTGAGTCATACCAGGATTTATCTATCCCATTAAGAAATTATTTTTATATCATGTGCAAATGTGAAAGAATTATGTGGAAAGTAGTTTAGCAGTCTTTATATGAAGCTTAATTTACTTGTGTGGCAGGTTTCCTGACATATGTGGGTCTGTTGTTTGTATCTCTGAGTCTGAATTTTTTAGAATTTTCTACAATGAATTCACATAATAAATTTTTTTAAAAACAAGTAGAAATGTTTCAATTCATGGCAATGATAATTCATTATATGCTTCTTGAACAATATCTGTAGACCTGATCAGTCTGGGTAAAATTTCATATGAAAAATTTACCTTAAGTAAGACTCATTAATCAGATATTAAAATCCCCTACACATTCTTTTATTTTTTTTAAACCTAAGGGACTTTATTGGCATCTTCATATTTTCAGATAATCTGTCTTTAGAGTTTCTCCAAATTTAAGTAATTTATTTTTATGAGGTGTCCTGAATAAATCAGAACACCCATGGAATTTACATTGCTTTATCAGAAACAGGTTCAGCTCTAAGGGAAAAATACTTGATGCTTTGTCATCTAGCTTTTTTTTTTTTCTGTCATATAGGCTTTATTTCTACCTCCAGTAAAATAAGCTATTACAGCGTCACATCACTGGAGGGGAAGAGTATGTCAGCTCTATGTCCAAGTGACAGAAATTCCTCGTTATTTATCAGTGTGTGACTGAAATTCCTTGTTGTTTATCAGCTTGTAGTTCAGTACTGGAAAATAATACATTTTGTCTAGACAGTTTCAGAGCATTTGTTTTCTGCGTCCATGTACATTACAATGTATAGTCAACCATTGTCATTTTAGGGAAATCGCTTTTTTTTACTACCACAGTAGCTACAAAGTGGAGTAAGAATTGATAAAAGCTATGTGAATACATCCTTATAGTGAGAAATCCTTTATGGATTTTACATCCATAAAATATGGGACACCTGAGTATCATAGTAGCTCCTGATTGTTGAGTCATGAGTGAATAAAAATCTCTAAAAGATGTCATTAATCTCTATGACATTAATAATGCTATAGATTCATAAACAAATACTACATAAAAGATATTTACCAGACATGTAACCATATTATATATCAGTTTCATATAACTGTTGTATATGTTATATAATTGTTCTGAAGCTGTTGTATAATGGATGACAGTTAGTGTTTTGTTTGTGTATTAGATTGAGTGAATCCCCACCCCGAACTCATATGCTAAATCCTAATGCCCAATATAATGCTATTTGGAAGGGAGGCCTTTAGGAGATGATTAGTTCACAAGGGTGGAGCTCTCATGAATGGGATCAGTGCCCTTATAAGAGAAACCCCCAAGCACTCCCTTGCCCCTTCTTGCATGTGAGGCTGCAGCTAAAAGATGGTAGTTTTTAAACAAAGCAGCAGAATCTCCCCAGACATTAAATCTGTTGGTACCTTGACCTTTGACTACTCAGCCTCTAGCACTGGGAGAAATAAATTCCTGTGTTCATAAGCCACCCAGTTTATTGTGGCTTCTAGCAGCTCAAAGGGACTAAGGCACTTAGTGACATAGTCTGTTGTTGTCATCTTTTTTCATTCATAGTTTGAGATGACAATTTGCTAATTATGCTTTTTGTATGATTGTTGTTGCCATCCAATTGCTATAATTGGAACCCATAGAGGAGTTTTTGGTATGATTTGTTTGTATTGGCCATTCACTAAGACAAATTCAATATTTATTTTCACAGCTCTAATGTAATATTGTCATGAGAATATTTCAGCTTTTGCACAAGAAAACTATTTACCTCTGTGCTTAACATTTTTAATTATGAAAATAGCAATGCACACAGTAAAGGTTTTTAGCAGAACAAAGAAAAAAATGAATCTATCTTATTCTCAAGATCCATTGTTCTCCTCAGAAGTAATTTTGTGTATTCTTCCAGAATTTTTTTCAGGCATATAACACAAGCATATGGATAAATCTTGTTTTATACCAGTAGGATAATACATACCACCTGTTCTGTTACTTGCTGTATATCTTGGATAATTTTCCAGATTATTAGAACAAATCTGCCATATTTTTTGGACCATAAGATGCACCAAGGTTTTAGAGGAGGAAAATAGGAAAAAAAATTTTGAAGCAAAAAATGTGGTAAAATATTTAATAACATAAATAACATCATATTTCACCAATGTAAATGTAAACAGAACTCAACAGCAGCATTAACAACCATTATTCCTGCCAAATTTGAGGGGGGAGTGCATCTTATAGTCTGAAAAATATGGTGCTTTATTCTTTTTAACAGATGTATATAGTCATTTTTTCTATGGATGTTTATATTTTATTTAACCAGTTGACTACTGAGAAACATTAAAGTCGTTTACAAGTGTTCTCTTCCCCCTGTGTATGCAATGCTGTGAAAACAATCTTGCACACATATATCTGAGTGAAGCCCAAACATATCTGTAGCATAAGCCCCTCAAAGTATAATTAGTGAGTCAAAGTGTTTGCACATTTTACATTCTAGTAAATTCCTCTTTAAAGAGATTGTACCAATGAATATTCTTACTAATAATATAAGGAAATACATCTTTCTTCACACCTGTGGTCATACTGCATACTCTCAGTCTCCATTTATTAAAAAATCATTACTACCATTCTTTTCCTGCTTAATTTTCTTTTATTGCACTTATTACCATCTGACATGATATGTTCACTTATTAATCTCTAGTCCTTGAGAAACAACACAGAGCAAAAGGTTTTGTCTAATTTATTCACTTCTGTATCCACTCCAGGAAATGTACCTGGAACACACTGTGTGCTCCACACGTACTTATTGTCTTGCATGGACATAACACACCCACTTTAAATCTACAGCAGGTGGTTAGCAGTAGAATGGGCTCCTTCAGTAGCGGAAAATAACTTCTCGTTGTAGTTGTCAATTGTAATTCTCCTTTGTGTCAGTGCAGGAAGAAGGATACTCAATTTTCTGATATGGATAAGCAGCTTCTCAATTTTCACCTAGAAGCTTGTAGCCGAGAGTGAGAGTGAACTCCAAGTCCCTTAGGTTCTCTGACCCCTCCCACACTTGCCTCACAACGATGTTCAATATGTTGGAGCCTGAAGAGAACAGGGTTAGTAAATGAGGGTCCGATAAAGAAACGGACAGAAGCTTGAAATTGGGGAATCAATGTGAAATATCAATGCTCATAGAAAAAAAAGAAACAAAGGTGTTTAGTGGTGAGAGGAATTTAAGGGCAGAAACAAATGAGTAAAAATTAGATATGGTACAAAGGGAAAGACTAATAGTGACATTAAAAGCTTCAGGAAGAGGGGGGAAAAAGGAAAGGGGTAAAAGTACAAGATATTAACAAGGATCCCAGGAAGGAGACACCAGAACAAAGCAAAGGAACAGATTCCTGGCAGAAGGACATTATTGACAGTTTTGGGCTGTCACTTCATTGGTTATGTTATAGATTGCAGCCTCTCCCCGCACCCCCCCCCCCCCGCCCCATTTTCATAGTAAATATAAGCCATGCCTTTATTTCATTTCTTCAAAGCCCAGTTGAGGCCAGGTGCAGCCAGCAGCGATCACAGGGATGGTGCAGAGCAATCACAGTGTTGTTGAGCAGACTCTGGGAGCTGTAGATGACAAGGATTACAATAAATTGAAAAGGAAGGTTATTTTGCAATGGTCAAATACCTTCTGCTTAGAGCATTTTCTCTGTTCTCATGTAAATGAAGACTACTGTGCTTAGGATATAGAGTTCCGAATGGATTTTAGTCAGCTAAAATCAATGTGTAGGGCAGACACAGGATTTACTAAGATGATGTTCCATGCCAGAAGTCAGAAGGTTAGCATTCAACCAATGAACCTCAGCAAATACAATGGCAGATAACTTATGTGCTTAGTACAAGGGACGCTGAACCATGTTTACTCTGCCTGAGCACTGACTTCGGATGTAAGTTGGATATGTATGATACTGAAGTCACTTGATGTTTCTGTTAAGAAACAGGTTTTTTTTTTTTTTTCAATGTTGTACTTATTAACTCTTTTATATACAGGTGTCACTAAAGAATTGGAAACATGATGGGTTTTTGAACCAAAGTCTAACTTTCTCACTTTCTGAAAAATCTTAGCTTTTAGGTCCAAACTGGAACCTTAGAATAGCTCCTTGTCTTTGCTTTGTTGGTGCTTGATAATTCTCTTGGGTGTAATTACTTCATAATAATAGCTCATGTTCCAACTCATCAGAAGTGGTATCTATTAGCAAAATGATATGAAGAATAAGGATGCTTCAATAATTAAAAATTTTAATGCTAAAAATATAGAGTATAATTAATAATATAGCATTTTGATCTTTTTACGTTACATAAAATAAAGCTTTTTTTGTTATTTTTGAGTCATTGGGTAATTTAGAAGTATTTTTTTTCTCGTATGCTTGTAATGAACATACATAATATCACATTTGCCCAACAAAATGTTCTTAAATGTAAATACTAGCTTATAGTAGAGAGGTATTTCCAGTTTCTTATATATATTTGATGTTTCTTCTGCGTGATGACTTAAAATCCTTAAATTTTCTTAGTAACTTACTATGTAGTAGAAAAAAATCATGATGTTTCTTCATGGATCCGTGCGAATTTTAAATAAATGAATGGAAAAAATTAGCAACCACTCATCATAATTTGATGTGTCTCATGGTTTAATCCAATTCACTCAAGGCAGTTTTTAATCAGAACATTTGTTTCAAATGACCATATTCTTTTGAGTGACTAACCAGACTATAGAAATCGAAAAATAAATGCTTAACAAGTAAAAACGATCTGTCAGCACCAGTCTTTGTCTCTGTTTCTGTGCACGCCTGTCTGGTGTGTGGAGCAAGTGCTTTGTGGGTGACAGGTGTTGAGGTCAAAGCCTGCAGTGCAGCCTTTCAGACACCGGGACAATGCGTCTCTAACGGGGTGATTAGAATGAAACTGAACCGCCCAAACTTTCAAAGAATTTTTGAAATACTAACATGCTTCTATATGCAATTCTCATAAAACTACAGTGAAATTTTCAAGACAAATGATTAGGCAAATTTGCGGTCCTCAGGAAAATGAATTTCCAAAAAAGCCACTAGAAATTATCATTGAAGATGAGGATGGGAAGATTCAGGGAAAACTAAAATCTGCTTCTTTCTTGTCTTGGATTTCACCTGTATAGTTTAGAAAGTTCTTTCATGGTTGTTTGATGTAAAGCACTCTTGGAAATTCAATCTTATTCTAACCACTCATATTCTCAAAAATTACTGCTCAAATATCTTCAAATTTATTATGTGCCAGGCATTGAACTGTTTTGCATACACATTCTCATTCAGTCTTTTTGAAAGTGCAAACTGTTGACCACCTTTTGTGTATGAGAAAACTAGTACACAGAGGTGAATACTTTGGACAAGATCATCTAGCTAGTAAATAATGGAGCAAATGCTGTGTCCAACTCCACTCATACACATTTGTATTACATATTTTTGCAATTGATATTTTCATTAAAACTAGCTGCAATATTTCTCTTTTATTTTGTCCCATAGCCTTGACTAGTATGGCTGTTCACTTAATGGCTCTATATGCTTTCTGAAAGTTTAATTGTTGGTAATCATGGAAAACATACTCTTTACCCAACACATGACAATATGTAGTCAGCCACCTTTCCCCCACTCAGAAGAGTATAACTTCTTTCTCCTGAACTTTAGCCTACTAGTAATTGTATTATTTTATGCTGACAAAAGGCTCCATGCTTCCTTTTCTAACGTGCCCAGGTCATTTTCTCAATTATTTTCCTTTCTCAGTCACAATTTAGCAAGTGCTACTCATATCATATGCAAGTGAAGTAATAGAAGATCCAAATTCCCACATGATCTAATTATGTAAAAATTTGGCTAGCTATTATGCTAAATGTGCCCTTTGACCTCAAGAAAGTATTTCTGAGATGTTTTGTTCATTGAGAACACTAAATATGATGCATCAAAAGGTTCTTGACTAATTGAGAAGTACTTGGATGGTCTTGTCTATTTGACTGTGGCCTACCGGGATCCATTTGACTGATCAAGTAAGAGAAACTTTGGAATCTAATCAGTAAGGTGGAGAATTTTTAAGCAAGAGATTTTAAGATTAAAGAATAGTGTCATTGAAATGAGCTTCAAAAAAGGAAGAATATACAAAACATGATCAAAGATTTAAGCACAAAGACATTTTTAAAGCAGAGAGATAAATTTCACTTAATTAGACCACGTTATTGAAGGAGATAAAATCCCTAAACTGAAGCTAGAGGAAGATAGGCCATTATATGACTTTATCTTTGTGCAAACATTAAAGCTTGCATACTGTAGATAATGGATGTATTTCTGCCTGGTGGTTGGGAGGTGGGGGGCTTTAATTTCATGAGGTATGTGTAGTTTATATTTGTGAGCCGGTTCATTTCAGTCACTGCCACAATAGCCACTCTGCGAAGGATTCATACAATCACTTCCTTCTGGGGCTCAATGAGATGCAGAAGATCTAGGTTTTATAAGATGAATAATTATCTTAAATTGTTGCACTGTGATCTAAATGATGGTAGGGGCCATTTAGCTTTGAATAGAGATTGCTGGCCCATGGAAAAAATGCCCCCCTGACCTTGGCTCACTATCTTACAGTGTTGGGACATGATTACAACTGGGCCCTTGAGTAAAACAACCCTAAAAGAAGAGCTTGCTAGCAGTTTTCATTAGTATTATTAAATGTGGTAGAGCTATATGTTGATTTATTTTTGTATGCAAAGGGGAACAAATGATTAGAGGCAGAGCTATAGAGATAAAATTATCCAAATTTGTCAGGCATATTGATAAAGGTCAAATAAAGAATGTTGTGCACATAAAATAAGGATGGAATAAATGACTAAAATTGACAAATCTTCACATCATTTTATGCTCAAGTCTTCTTTCAGCATAAAGAAGCACACTTCTTTCAGCACACTTTCACGAGTCCTTGTAAAAAAGCAAAGTGCTGTGGGAGAGGATGTTGCATCCCACCAAGCCAGAGAGGGAGAGCACTAAGAGAGATATTCTTAGAGACGCAAGATACCTTAGCAGAGTCTTGTTCTGTTAGATTGTTGAGCTGTACACCCATGGGGAGTGAAGCAAAGCCAGAAACCCCTTTGGAGTGCCAGAGTTGTGTGCCTGTGATTTTGGTGGAATGATGAGCATTGCAATTGCAAATTCAGAGGACTACTGCAGCACTGGGGATGGCAGAGGGAAATGAGAGGTTTTGCACCATCTTGCCAGGCTAAGTAAGGAGAGCTTCAAGAAAATCACCCATAGAAATTAGGTGTGCATTTGGGAAAGGGAGTTTGGCAACCCATTTCCAGGCTGGATATTGGTTTATAAGGCAGATCAGTTAGATATTCTGTACTGATCTGAGCAGGGAGAAAGGGAATTCAGAGGGAATCATGGCAGAGAAAGAACAACTGTTGCAGGCTGAATGTTTTCAGAAGAGGAATCAAGATGCAGATTAGTAGGCAGGCCATGTATTGGGGAGTATTCTTGGGAGTAACACCTCTGGAAGAAAGAGGAAAGAACTGTGGTTTGGCAGAGGGGGTAGATGGGCTGCACTGCAAGTTCAGTGGAAGCCTCGTCTGTGGAGATGCGACGGGTCATTGGCGCTCTCCTGAATTGAGTTGAAGGGGCTAAGCCTTCATATCACTGTACTGATCAGTCATTGAGAGGGCTGCTCCTGGAAGGAGGTGAGACCTTGGACAAGATGTTTTTTTTCTTAGACGACTTAATCCTTAAAAATAGCTAACAGCTGAGGCCTGTCTTCTGGTGTCACTTGCAGCAGCTGGGAAGGATGAATTGTTGATTTCAGACCTGAGATCTGGATGGTGCGTTATGGTATTCCTCAAAGCTACAAAGGAGCGTGCTAGTCAGAGTCCTCCAGAGAAACAGAACAAACAGGGTGTGTGTGTATATAACTGGAATATATAATTAATGTTATATATTTTATATAATATATGTACATAAGTATATAGTGTGTATAATATGTATGCACGTATGTGGCATTGGGTTGGCTAAAAACTTTGTGTGGATTTTCCATAAAATAAAAGACATTTTTTACTTTCACCAATAACTTTCTTGATTTGGATATTCTTTGTATGTTGGCTATCTCTCATGTGATAACAACATTGATTTTTCTCAGTTAATGTCTCCATTTCATTGCTATCAACTTCCAGTGGTCTACCTGACCACGGAGCATTATCCTGTGAGAAATCTCCAGTACAAAACTTTGCAAACCATTTTTGACATGTTCAATCAGTCATAGCGCCTTCTCCATGCACTGCACAAGTCTGTTTTTGTGTTTCAGTTGCATTTTTACTTTTCTTGAAATAACAAAGCAAGATATGTTAAAAATGCTTATTTTCTTCCATCTTCAATATTAAAATGGCTACACAAAAATTCACCAATTTTATTAAGGTTTTTAAAAACTCACACTGATTTGACAAAAGGCACAATAAAATCTAACAAACCTGTTTCAAATGAAGTTAAAGACAGCTAAGTGCCACTAGAAACTTCTTATGGAAAAATCAAATGAACTTTTAGGCCAACCCAATATATACTTATATGTGTATATAGTATATTGTATATTTTATACATTATATATAACATATGTAATGTATATATTATATATAATAAATATGTAAATACATGAATATGTGCACATAATTCATAAGCAGGATCTGAAGTGGTAGTCCAGCAGGCTGGAGACTCAGGAAGAGCTTCATTTGGATTCCAAAGGCAGCCTACTGGCTGAATTCCTATTGCTCATGGTGGTCAGTCTTCATTCTAGTTAGGCCTTCAACTGATTAGTGAGGCCCACCCACATGATAGAGTATATAATCTCAACCAAAAAACACCTTCACAGAAATATAGAAAATAATGTTTGAACAAATATCTGGTCACCATTGCCAAGCCAAGCCAACATATAAAATTAATTATCACAAGATGTGTCTAAGTGAATCTTGGTACATTTAGTCTAATAATGTGAAACTTTGACCTTAATGATGTGAAACCAGAAGTAAAATTTTAAATTTAGTTATATTTAATGTAAAATTGTTCAGTGTAACAAGAATAGCCAAAATACAACCATATATCCATCTAAAGTAAACCTCCTTAGTAGCGCATACACCAGACTTGCATGTATTCCTCTCGACTGTGGAAAGAAACTGTCCTCTCACTGCTGCCACAGAGGAATCTTCTCAGGCTTCAGAAGAGGCTCACCTCCAGTGTGCTGTGCTCTGGCAAAAAGATCTGGTTGGACCTCAGTAAGACCAATCAAATCACCAGTGCCAGCCTCCATTAGCAGATCCAGATGCTGGTCAGATGGGCTGATCATCTGCAAGCCTGTGACTGTCCATTCCTGAGCTCAATGCAGGAGAAATACCTTTGTCTACTTTAAAGGTAGGCATAGGGCATAGGTAAGCAAATGCTTATGCTCATGCTAGAATTCTTGAGAAGTAACCTACATGAGGAGGATGCCATTCTGCTATCCAGAAAAAACTGAATCTAAAAAAATTGACCACCCCCTTGCCACAGTTGCTACCTGAAGACAAAGGGAATGTATAAATTAAGAGGAGGAAAAAAGCAGATTTTCTTGAATACATCCATAAGCTGAAAGCAGAAAAAGTCCACAAGAAGCCCCCAGCTGACTAGGCTGAGGTCCACAGGTTTCAGACCAAGGAAACTCTCAAGCACCAGAATAGCTCAAGGTCAAGAAATAGGAAATCATTAAAACCCTATTCAAGACAGAAGAGATGAAGAAATAAAAGTCCCCCTGTGTTGTTTGTAGATAGTAGCCTCAGAAATTATACAGATCAGTCATTCAATAAAACAAGCTGCTATCAGTCAGCCCCTGTTCCCCACTCAGGAAGAAAAGGAGGAGTACAGGATGCTTTAACCTCTAGCAGGGGTGTGCAACCCACAGCCCGCTGGCCTCCTGTGGCCCAGGATGGCTACGAATGTGGCCCAACACCAAATCATAAATTTACTTAAAACCTGTTTTTTTGCTCATCAGCTTGTGTTAGTGTTTATGTTTTTAATGTATGGCCCAAGACAACTCTTTTTCTTCCAGTGTGGCTCAGAGACACCAAAAGGTTGGACACCCCTGCTGGGGGATGTTTGTGATGGTCCATTAGTTGCCTTATAGGTACTAATGCTTCTCTTCCTGACAGATGCTTAGGCTGTCACTGTGGATTGGATCCAGTGTCAAAGGAGCAAGGCCAGGGCTCCTAGCCAGAGACTTGTGGATTCTGTTAGTACACACGCTGTCTCTGCTATCCACACCCTTCTGGCTAAGGTTTCATGCATATGCGTATCAAATGCCTATAATATGCTGACACCAATTTAACACAGTGGTCCTCATTAGGGACTTGGCATATTTCATGTATAGGTACTGATGAGGTGCTGGTGCCAGAAGTGGGCTTCAGAGTCCTGTGTGCACACATGTACGCTAACACATACTGATATGCAAGTTTTCTGTTCAGTGAGAGCCCAGGGTAGAAAGGAATCAATTCGGAGCCATCTTGAGCCTCACTCAAGAAAACTGCCTGCCTGTGGTATTCTCATAGCAAAAGGCAGAAGCTATGAAAGGGGTTAGAAGGAATTGTTTGGAACTAATTTCCCACATGAAGAAAATAATGCTTCCTTCAGAACCAGACATACATTTCATAAGAAAACACCTTATTTCCTAAATAGCATTGAAAACATTAAGAAATATGGTAGGAAATAGACTTACAATAGCCAGGTTGAAACCAAAATTAGAGGGGTTAATGAAGGCCCTTTCCAGTAAGAAAGATGATTCTAGATAATGGTGTGATCAAAAGTATATATCATCTTAGCATCCTGAAGTCATTAGCCCCTAAAACAACAACAAAAAGTCTTGATAAGAAAGTCATTATCAAAATATAATGCAAATAAAACCACAGCATTTTTAATTGAATGATTATTTAAATAAAAATAGTCTCTAAAAGGGAATTCACTTAACATATTCTTTTGACTCAAGCTTCTATTTCTCTGTGTTGAGTTACACAAAATAGTTATACAGAGAAAAAGTTATGTAACTATAACAACTATAACTAAAATCATTGTTGATAACTTTTGAAATACTCTAAGTCAAACTCTAGAAAAAGCACAGTAGTTTTAATATTATAAAAATATAAATAACACAATCTTTTTTAATGACAAAGTTATCTTTTTATACATGACAAAATTTTATGGTGGATACAGAGAAGAAAAATTGGAGGAAAATCTAGACTTTATTTCTTAAATCAAATCTGTAGAAAAGTCAAGGTATCTTAACTTGATAAAACAAGAAATAGATTTAACTATTATATTGATTCATTATCCTGGAAAGATAGAGTAGAGACAGCAGGCATGTAGACTCCTGGTGTGGCTGAGTGGCTGTGGCATAATACTGTCTAAGTAGCTGTCTGGTTTGAGACACGCTATTATCCTTCTTGCCCTTTCATACTATTATTTACCTGCTCTTTCCACATTTCAAGGACAAGGAGTTTAGCTTTCTTATTTCTTGATTGCCCTTTTAGCCATTTGTCTGCATCACTGAGTCTGATATCCCCATGACCCAGATATTTACTAGTAAGTGTACAAAATGAACCCTAAATTACATATCTGGTAGAAAAATTCCACCTCCCCATTCTGAGGAAAGTAACTTTTCAAAGTTATGAAGGACAAACTTTTGCTTCCCAATTATCTTGAAAGAGTAAGGGAAAGGTATTTAAAACCTTGTCTCTTTTCCTTTTGATACTGAGCAAGTCCAGAGAAGTAGTCATAGTGTTTTCTTATTTTTGGTGAAATAGTTGAAGCTATAACAGGTCTAATCTTCAACCTTCAAATATTCATTGAATAGAATGCAGTTTTAAAATGTATCCAGTTAGGTGTATGGTTCCTTCCTAAGTTAGATGACAAAGGCCAGAGGCCTCAATTGCCTGGTCACTTGCCAGGAGCTTCTAGAATGTTTTCCAGGTTCTTGACTTTGAAGAGGTAGTTATCAGTATGATCCTTGGGTAAAGGAATTTTAAGTGGGGATTTTAGGTTTTACTTGGGGGAGATAGTAGAATAAGATAAGTAAACAGGGGCTCAAGGGATTCATCTTTGGGCTCATTCTTTTGAAAAATTTAATATACAGGGGGATGCAAACATTTTTGACATGATTAGGCATAAGCTTAAGGATTTTGTTTATTTTGGGTAATGCTTATTACATTTTCTTTGTGGCTGAATACTACCCAGGGAAGTTGATTTTTTTCCAAATACAGGCTATGTATACCTTGCCACCCTCTTCACAGTAAAACAAAGGAAAGAAGTTACAAAGTCTTCAATTTTCAATCAAATAATGTGTGATGGATAACTTGAATCAACATTGGAATCAGAGTATAAAGAATCTCAGACCTGTCAAATAGCATTGAAAGCAAGAAAATTTACCAGTAACACTCTAAATCACTACCAGGGCAGCTTGCCAGTCTCTGTTACAGAAGTAAATTAACAAGGATGTTTTGGCTGAAACAGTGAGGAGGGATGTTGAATGCTGTGTATAGTGCAACAATATCCCATTTAGTTTCAGTTGGATGTGTTTGGCAACTTCTCCCACATGTGCTGCTTTGATACACTCTATCTCACATAGCCATCTGGTCTCCACCATGAGGAAGGAGAAAATTACCTACAATTTAAATAGGTTCATTCTTTGTTGTCAGGCAGAGATCTTTCTAGACTCTTATGGCTTAAAATCCCTAAGCCCTTTTTTTTTTTTAACCCTGAATCTCACATGTCCTCTTACAATTCAAGCTGAAATGTGTATGCTTTTTTATATGTGTGTGCACATTGTTTTTGTTTCTGTAACAAAAGGAATCTCGGGGTCATCTTTTTTAAGAAATGGAAATTTTATTTTGCAAGTTTTCAATATAATACTGTCACAAATTGTACATGCAGAATGCTTAAGTGAGTTTTGCTTTTAACTGAATATATGTGAGACATTTTTCAATTTCCTTTTAAAAACCCATCCTGAATGAAAAAGAGAAATATTTCTGAAAAGCTTTAAACTCACCAATAGGCTTCTCATAATATATGTCTAGCATATAAGGACAAATTAAAGGTTAAATATAAAAACTCCATAGAAAATATTTTTGATCAGATAACATAAGTATTTTTGGTTTTACATATTCAAAGTAAGTTCTTCAAAGGAAAGGAAGTTAAAAATGAGAGGAAAAGGCTTTAATAATTACCCACATATTAACTTTTTCTGGCACTCTATTCCTTCGTATAGATTCAAGTTTCCATCACATGTTTTCCTTCTACCCAAAGAACTTCCCATGTTATAGGCATACTGATATCAAATCCTCTCAGCCTATCTGAATACATCATTTTTAGCCTTAATATTTTTAATAACATGAAAATGTGTTTATTGTCTAATAAAAAATCATACAAAGTGCATGTTTCCATTTTTGGTGCATGTTTGAATGCCATTGAGAGCTGTGCATGCTATGCCTTCTCAGCCGAGACAAGGGTGAGGGTGGTCAATAGGGGAAGGTGGATGTAGGTAGAAGGGTACCAGCCTGGTCTGGAACTCCATGAGGCCCACACTGAGGGCACCATCTGGCCAATGAGCCATTTCTGGTTTGTGTAGCTAGGGTGCTCAAGGTCCAGACTGCAGTGGCAGATACTATAAATGACCTCATTGACTCTCATGAAGGCATGATCAAATGCTCCAGGGTGCGTGGTTGGTCAAGGTGGAGCTGTAGGGTTCTGCAGCTACTGTGGACACTTGTGGGATGGGGTAGATACCAATCTCCAACTTCCTTTTTTTTTTTTTTTGCCATAGTCAACAGAAAGCTGCATCATCAGTAGGGAGGTGAAGCCTGAGCTAGTACCATCCCTTGAAGCTATGAGAAATCAGGAAGCTCTGAAGCCAGGAGAACTGTCAGCTCTGCCTGAGCTGGTTGCTCTTGCTTTCATAGATCTTCAGCGTCCACCAGTGGTCAGAAATGACAGCCTGTTTGGGACTTTCCTGGGCATGTGCACTTTCCTGGGCATGTGCACTGTCCTGTGCATGTGCACTGTCCTGTGCATGCGCATGGCTTTCTAATTTCCCACAAAATTATAACATTTTTCAAGATTAGACATACCATTTTCCAGATATTCCTTTAAAATTGTTTTTCTTTTATGACAGCAAACTCACAATTATTAGCAACTACACCTAAAACAAAAATAAACACGAACTAAGCAAACAACTAGAACAGGAGCAGAACCACAGAAATGGAGATCCCATGGAAAGTTGGCAACAGGGGAGTGGGAGGAGGAGAGGGGGAAAAAGGTACAGAGAACAAACAGCATAGATGGTGGGTAGAAAATAGACAGGGGGAGGGTAAGAATAGTATGGGAAATGTAGAAGCTAAAGAACTTTTAAGTATGACACATAGACATGAACTAAAGTGGAAGAATGTGGGTGGGAGAGGGTGTGCAGGATGGAGTAAAGGGGGGAGAGTGGGACAACTGTAATAGCATAATCAATAAACTATATTAAAAAAGTTTTTTTTCCAGCCTCTTATTTGTTTCAACTGGCTTTGCCCCCTAGGGCATCTCTGATGTGAAACAATTGCCACTGACTGTTTTCTACAAGAGCCTTGAGGAGTGGACTTTCCTCACTAAGAGAGCCCAAGTCAGGTCAAATAAAAACAAGCCCTGTGAGTGGGGCTTTTACAAGGAGTTTTCAGACAGGTGTAATCTTGACAAAGCTCTGCAGGTGGGACTCTTGGAGGGAGAGCCTTCAGTCCGTCTAACCCCCGCCCCCCACCACCCAACTTGCTACTAAAAGATGTTTCATGCCTGCTACCATCCAAAGCCTGCTGCCTTTTAAGGTTCTGTGCAGCTAGGGAGAGAGGAATGGAAACAATGTAGTTTAAAACTTACAATATGTGTTCTTACTGAGATTCAAGGATTTTTCTTGAGTAAGCACTCGTGGGATTGTTGTAAGCATTTAGATAAATTTCCATAGATCTGAAAAAGTCAATTTTGACACTTTTTTTTTTTGCCAGTTTCTCATTGCTTTTGTATAGAGGCTGATTTTTGGAAGTCCTTACTCCATTATCCTGGAAGTGTTTCTTTTAACATAGATTTCTGAACATCTGCCATGTACCAAGTGCTGTGCTGTGCTGTGCACTGGGAACACAGTGGTAAACAAAACAATGTCCCCATCCTTACCTTCAAATTGAATCAAATGAGTTGGCACTGCAGAAACTGGTATTGAACTCATTTATCCCTCCCAATCCTGCAGGAGAATAGGACATAGTCTAAAGAAAATAAAAAATGCAGCACTAGTTTGGTTGTATCTTAACTGTTTCTAGATTTATTCCCTTCTAAAATACATGACTCCCCCCTCCCCCATGGGCAAGTGAAGCTGTGCAGTATTTATTTAATGTCTATTTAATATCAGGAGTACATCTGCTTTCTTTGTGACCTGTCTCTGATGTCCAATAATATCTAGCACAGTGCCTGGCATATAGAATGTAATGTTTGTTGAATGCAAACACTATGTATGTCCAATAAATAAGTGGGGGAAAGAAGAGCTGTAAAACTGATAGTCTGATTCCTAGTAAAGTAGTACAAAGATGTTGACATAGCACTGTGCTTAATTATGGTTTATCTCCATATAATAAATCTCGAAGTGCATGCTATTCTGTTATAAAAGGCCAAACTTGTTTTGTTTTGTTTTTTGAGATCCCTTAAGTGGTAGCAGGTGCAGCACAACTGAAGAGATACCATGCTGTCTGTTCTTGGTCATAGTTTGATTGAGAAGTTAATTTTAGGCTGCAAATTAATTAGAAAATTCCTGCCCCCCATGATTGAAGAAACCACTGAACAACACCAAAAATAGTTCTGCTTCCTTTTATGTCACACAGATTAGAAAAGCATTGTATCACGTCATTTTCCTAAACATGTTAAATTAGTCATCTAACTCTTGTCTCACTTTATTTAGCTCAATGAGAAGTCTCATCTCTTTTCATTTACAAGTACTTTCCTGCAGAATGAAAAATACACTTTTAAAATGCCAGGTTTAATAACATGCCATGCCAGTTATACATATAATTCTCAGTTTTGTAGTTGTTTTTCAATTGGCTGGGCCTGAGTGAGCGAGGCACTCAGACTGATACCTTATTATACTATCATTATCAAGTTATTTTCTTTCATCTCTGAGAGATCATAAATATATCAATTTTCTTTCCTCCTTTGTATTTTGTCTTTTAAAGATAGTGTGTCTTTATAACAGCTCTTCTGAAGAGTCATTTGTCTCCTGGGACTCCTGTATCTATTATCCATAACGGCATTCTAAGTGATGAATACATTCTTGCCATTCAAGGAGGAGGCATATATTTAGGTCATACATTTTCACAGAAGATGAATCCCAGTACATTCTTGACTGAAATGTCATTTTTGTTTGATTTTCTTTGAATAATTCACTAAGATTAAGATGTTTTACCAGCTAAAATTAGTCATATTTAAATGAGACATAATTCAAGGATATAAAAATATTTGGTTTTTACCCTGCTATGTATAAAGCACAGTCCTGTATTCTGGGTCAAAGGGAAGGACAAGAAAAGAGGCAGAAGACACAGTTTTTACCCTGAGGCGAACATAGAAGAGGCAACAGGATGACTGGAAAGAACCACAATTGAGAATTGGAAAATTTTATTCTTGGATTAAGAAACTAAATTGTTTATAACCCATACCTGGTCATTTAGTTGCTTTTGGTTTAAATAACTTACTTGCAATATCTCAGGATTTGACTGAGGGATCATTGAAGACCACTTTGTTCTATTATTTGCACTTCTGTTTTATTTTCATTTGGAGTCTTACAGATCATATTTTATTTTTAGTTTTCAGTTTTACAGATTTTAGATTTGTATATAGATGATATAATAAATTTAGTTGAATTTATATTTTATTAATATCCTGGAGACCATAATACAAGGGTTTATAATAATTTATTTGTGAATGACAGTTATCTGCTTGAATGTTAATAAAATTCAAAATGATACTGATGATTGAAAAATTATGAGGTTAAACAAACAAACACAACAACCAAGGTATAGAAGTATGATTCCATGTGTGTGAATCTTAATAGCGTATGGAAACATAAAAAAATCATTTTTAGATATGTGCTCATCTGGCATGAAAAGGAAAGGAATGATGAATAAAAATATCAACATAGTGATTCCCTCTGTGGGAAAGAGCAGTGGGAAAGGAGGGGAGCTTTATGAGGGAGCACATGGGCTTCCAAGGTATTCTGATATTCTAGTCTTAAGCCAGGTTGAGAATATAAGGGTGTTAATTTATTATTATTATTGATACCTTATTTCTCTATTATACCTATTATTTTGTGTTTTATAAATGTTTTATAGTAAAAGTTTATAAATAGGGCATCTGGTTTCAAAAGACATGCTATAAAAATTTTGTAGAGCAATTTGGCAATATTTAAAGTAAAAGATAAAGTAAAAGATATGCATAGAAGAAACAGCAATTAGACTTAAGTGTGTGTACTTTAGAGCTGTGGTTTATACCCAGGGTCAATTTTTGTCCCCTAAAGGATGTTTGGCAATGTCTGGAAATGTTTCGGTTTATCATAAAGTGGGGGCTATTATTTGCTTCTCGTGATAGACACTAGAGATGCTGCTCTACATCGTGTGCACATTATTCAGCCCAAAACGTCCACAGTGCCAAGACTGAGAAACCTTGCCCTGGAGAATTGCACATTCATGTAACAAGGGATGTAAGTAAGAATGCTTATTACTTAAAATGAATAAATTAAAATAATCTAAATGGTTACCAATTATTAGGTATGCATAAATAGATTTTATTATATTCAATCAATGGAACAGACAATAATTGATACATTAGCTCCAGTTTAATCTTTTAATTTGGATAATAGTTGTTTTGTTGAATAAAAATGTATAGAAGAATGCATAAGATATATTTTCTATTTAAAAACACGCAACACAAAAATAGTTATTAAATAACTATTAAGGTGCTAGATTATATAAATTATACTAAAATTATTGGCAAGACTTTATTAAAAACCATTTGTCTGATTTCCAAATATATTCTGGTCTTGTTTCATACTAACATCAAGGATATTAAGGAATAGCAAAGCCTTCTGTGATCTTTTGTCAGATGATCCTGGCCTGAGGAGGCCATGTCCTCTCCCAAATCCCTGCCAGGTGAGGGCTCAACAGAAGGCCGTCTCTGGGTCTCTGTGTGGGAGGCAGAGTCCGGAAATATTGGCAGGTGGGAAGGAAGAAAGTGCTCAGCAACCCTCTGCCTTTTCCCAGGCTTCAGTGGAGTTTCCCCTAAGTTCATTCCTTCAACCACCTCTGCTTTGCCCTTCCGTAAAATTAGGATCTCAAATTTCAGCTTTTGACCTGTTTCCAATAACTTTTTTATATCCTGGTCACCTTTTGTTATTTTAGCACCTGTAAAATGTGGGTCTAAGAACAGATGTGTTTGACCAGTATAGAATTTATTGGTATTTCTTATATCCCTGTCTCTGTTTTATGTATTCTGGTGATGGACTACCTTGTATAACAGGCAATTAATACTTTGGGTTTATTTGAGATTGAAGGCAAAGAAATTCTTAGGGTCAGAAACAAATGAATTAGTTTGAAGTCAAGTATTTCCTTCACTCTCTCTTTTTAATCCTCACCAAGGATATGCTTATTAATTTTAGAGATGGGGAAGGAAGAGAGAGAGAGAGAGAGAGGGACAGAAACCTGTAGCCTTGGTATGTGCCCTGGCAGGTGACTGACCCCACAACCAACTGTGCCACCCAGCCAGGGCCAGTGTCTCTTATTTCATCTGAAGCAATTTGACAGGCTGAGCAAGGTCTATATGCAGCACATCCAGACTTTAAATGCAAATTTAGTCTATATTTAAAATATTCTCATTTTGTTTCATGAATTTGCAAGATTTCTGATTAAGCCTGATAGAATAAACTATAAAGGGATAAATAAGCAAAAACTCATAAAGTTAAGAGTAACTTAGAGTTTGCCCTTTTTTTTTTTTTGGTGCCTGTACGTGTTGAGAAAGGGTGCTGGTAAGCCATTCTGGAGTAGCTGAATCAGGTCTGTTAAGAGCATAGTAGAGCGCTGCTCAAGAACCTGGATGGCAGAGCCCACTGAGTTGGGTTTTGGTCCTGGATTTGCATTTGTTAGCTTTGTGACCCTGGGTAATTTACTTAACCTTTTTTCAGCATCAGTTTTCTCGTCTGTGTCATGGAGATAATAACAATGCCTATTCCATAGGATTGTTTGAGTTACAACATAATTTAATATTTGAGAAGTGCTTAAAAAATGCCTGGCTCAAAGTAAATGCTGTCTATTTTTTAAAGAGTAGAGAAGATTAGTCTAGTGGAGTGATGTCAATAACATTTTGGACACTGGAAAGAAGATTAAAAATGGCCACTGCAGCATTGTTCAAGATGGCCAAGATATGGAAACAACCTAAGTGTCCTTTGATCGATGATTGGATGAAGAAGACATGGCACATACATGCAGTGGAGTACTACTTAGCCATAAAAAGATGAAATACTGTCATTTCTAACAACATGTATAGATTTGGAGAATAATATGCTAAGCAAAATAAGCCATATAGAAAAAGTAAAGAACCATATGATTTCACTCATGTGGGATATAAAACTGAAAGCAACAAATGAACAAACAAAACTCATAGACACAAACAACAGCATGGTCGTTACCAAAGGGAAGGGATTGGGAGGGCAATAAGTAAAAGGGGTCAAATATTAATACACAGTGACAGAAGATTTGACTTAGGGTGGTGGGCACCCAGTACAATATACAGATGATGTATCAGAGAATTGTACATTTGAAACCCATACACCCTAAGTAGCCAACACATTTAATGTTTAAAAAGGCAACCAAAGTAACAGAAGACAGCTGAAGATAGTTTATATTTCAGAATACACAACAGACTTGAAATTGAGGGCACCAAATACCAATGAAAGCAAGAGTATAGGATGTCTTGAAGGTGATAGGATCGGCAGAATGTCTGCATAAGAACATGTACTAGTTTTCTGCACAACTACCTGTAGTCAGGTAACTTCTCTTTCCCAAACCAAAAGAAGAAAGGAAAGTTACTCTTTGGAGAGACTGAACTGGCGGGACTCTGACTCCTAGGAAACAGGAGCAGTGGAGGTCAGGGGTATCACACCGCAGGTAGGAATTCATTCCACCCACAAAACAGAGAGAAGCGCAATGCCTTCTTCCACCCTCTTCCCAATTCTATACAGCTGAGTTTTTTTTTTTATTATTTTTATTCTTTTTTTTTTAAATTTTTTCAGCAAGTGACACCATATCCACTCAGTTGTAAAAAGACAAAAACCTTCATGTTATCTCAAAAACTTATACCTTTTTCATTTATACTTGACTAAATTCTGTGTATGTTACCACTTGAATATTTTTTAAGTCTGTCCAGGCCTTCCCAAGTTTGCCATTGCCATTCAATTTCAAGCTACAATCATCATTTTTTTCTAAATTAGTACAATAGCTTTTAAATTAATCTTCTCACTTGACTCTGGTTCAGTTTTCATCCGTTCTCTGTGCCGGAGCCAGAATGGTGTTAACATGAATAGTTACCTGTGCCATGCCCTGGTGAAAACATTTTCATCATTTTCCAGTGCTTTCAGGATGGAAAACAAAATCTACCATGGTGTAATAGGCCCTCCATGATTTGCCTTCTGCCTGTATTTTCATCATTATCTTCCCCTATTCTCCTAGCCCACTACTCCCTAGTCATTATCATTTTCTTTCCTTGTCCCCCAGTGCACCATTCCTTTCCTATTTGGGTCCTCTTCTTACGGTGCTCACCTTCTAATTTTTAACTCACCGTGTAGCTGCCAAGGGCCTTTCAGAACTTGCTGAGATTACCCTTCCACAAGGAAATCTTTATAATTTTCTCTCATGGTACTACATATACATTATAATTATGTTTTGAGTCAGGAGACTTTTGTTATTAACACTCATTTGCTCTCTAACTGGTAAAGTCTAGGCAGCTCACTTTCTAATCCACACAACAACACAAAGTTTAGCCCACAGAGGGTAACTGTTCAATGTATAAAAATGAGTCAAATCAGATCATTCATTCCGAGGCATTTAATTTACCAAAACTACTTACATTTTATTCATGCACCAAATTTGAATACCAGAGTTTAACAACTCTAAAATAGTCATATTCTATTACCCAATATAGGGAACACTAAATTAAAAATACAGAAAAGCTTTTCTTTTTACTAGCAGTGAAGTCCAGAAAGTCATACAATATATTAGGCTTTGTATTTGTAACTTGTATCTCTCATGTGACAAATACAAATTGCTCTGTATTTTTTCTTAAAGAGAAAGACTGAAACTGAGCTCACCAGCATGAACGCCATTAACTCAGTTGACATCTTTTAACATATGGGATTTTAACTTGCCCATGTGTCTCTGGGTTCAACCATTATAACAAAGTAAAATGAGTTTTCTATAAAAAGCAAATAAGCAAGCAAAATATAATCAGAGACATTGAAATAAGGAACAAACTGACAGTAACCACAGGGGAGTGGGGAGAGGGATAATGGGGGGAAATAGGGGAAGGGCTCTCAAGAAGCAAATATAAATGACATATGGACAAAGCCAAAGGGTGTAGGTTTAAGGGTGGGAGGTGGGATGGGTGGTTGGATGGTGGGAAATGGAGACAACTGTACTTGAACAACAATAAAAAAATAAACAAAAACAGCTTTGTTACTTGTAAAAAATGAATTCCTTATGCAATGAATCTCATAATAGTTTTCATCTCACTGGTATTTTAGAAGAAACCCAGAGAACAGGACAGAATTGTGTATTATAACTGCAGTTAACACACTTTTTTGTTGTTGTATGATATATGCATAGGAAAGTTTGAAAGAGAAAACTGCTTTCCATTAAAATCTCCTCCTCTGGCTTACCCACTCACCCTATTACCACTTCAGGGACATGTCCTGTAAACCCAGGCCAGTTTAAATTAAACACATCAATCATCCTAAGGCTCAAGAATGACCTAAGGCTGTGATGAATGACTCTTGTGACTTAGCCTCTTAGGGTTTGCTCTTCTAAGATGTGATACTCGTGTGCATTTGTTTTCTAGACTGAGGCAGTCAGGCTGATGCAAAGTTGGACCAGGCAGTCACCTATGTTTTGCTCAAAATATTTCCAGAGTAGCTTGCTACAGTGCTTCGCATTGCTATACTCAGGATTATTTCTTTGGACTAAGACATTATCAACAAAAGGTCCCTGTTCTGATTTAAATATATTTTCTTGGAGGGGTGATAAGATAAAGAGCCAGTCATTACAAATGAGTACATCAGAACACTAAGGTGCTTTTCCAAGAGCAAAGTCTTGAAGGATTAAAGACAAAGGCAGGTAGGTGCATTTTAATGGGGAGGTGGATAACACCACCTGAATCATAAATAAGGTCATGGGTTCTGATCTATTAACCTCCTAACAGGAAAGAGGAAGCTAGAAGTCAGGGAGAATCTGAGGGTAGGTGTGTACAAAAAATGGAAGTCTGGTTTTAAGTGGAGACAAGAGGGATTCCAGGCAAAATGTTCTTCTTAAGGCTGGTCCTATTTTAAATATGCTGAATTGCTGCAAAAATATTAAGCAACCATATATTTTTCCAATCAAGATGCAGATATAATATTTTTTAAAAAGCGTGAGAACGTGAGCCTAAATAAAAACAGAATGTTGCTTTTAAAAAATAACTTACTTGCAAAAAAGGATTTAAAGGGATTTTTAGAATTAGATGAGATGTGGTAATTATAAGTCTTCTTCTGCAATCTGACTGGTTCAGTCTGAATCCAGAGCTAAACAAAGGATGAAGTGAACTCATTTAGATGAATGGCTTGGAATTCATACCCAAATCTCAATTAAAGTGTGAAGCATCTGAACATGTCTTTTTTTAAATCTATTTGTTTTGGGTGGGGGGAAATTAATATATAGTTTTCTTTATCACTGTCAGTCATGCTTTGTCTAGACTAAAAAAACAAAAGTGTGCTAAAATGCTACCTAGGAAAATGGTGGGCTGTTCTAATGCAGCTGAAAAGAGAGAAAGCCTGTGAATGAAGTTTGGGATGTGCCTGTAGCAGTTATTTTGTAAACATTTGGAATCTTTCCCAGTTCGGTTAATGAGGTAGCCATTTGCTTGACTGAATGGTCTTTGAAAAACCTTCTGTTTAGTGAAAGATATTTCTTGTTGCTGACAGGTAATTCCTATCACCAAGTGTGTCTGGAGACAACAGATCCAGTCTGGATGGCTCGAAGGAGAGAGTTTCTTTAATCATCTAAATTGACTTTCTTTTCTTTTCTCATCAATCTATATAAAAGATGGACACAGAAAAGAACCAAAGAGCAGTTTTCACAAGTATCAATTTTTTTTTATTCTACTGTAAACATTTTCCAAGCAGCTTTTTAGCAACATGTAGAGTTTTATCAATCATTCTCTTAACCAAGCTTGTCATCTGCCAAGCCTCAGAGCCAGCATCTTCCACCTGGCCTGATTTTATGTCTTTTCATTTGCAGACTTCAGCCCTGCCCGACTGCAGTAATTTTTCAAAACTGCTGTTAAATCAATTTGACCTCTGCTTTAACCTTGCCACCTGCCTCCTTTCACTATATAGTGACTTTCCAACTGTCCTACAAATTTGAACCCAGATTCTACTTTAAACCTATCTATCCAAGTGTCCATGGTTCCTCCAGTCTCCTTATTGTTTGCTTTCAATTATCTCAGGCAAATTTCTAGCCTTCCTCTTAGATCGCTGCTTCACAAGTATGCCAAACTCTCTGCCTTCTATCGTTTAAACAGCTAATCTCCCAGCCTCAAGAATGTTTTCTGCAATCAATTAAAAGGATAACAGTCATTTTCTAAAACAACTTCCAAGATTTTCAAATTATCAATTGTTGTACCTGTGTGCACATAATAATCATTATTCTAATTACATTTGCATGTATCAGGTTCAGATTTCTATGTTTACAAATTCACTTTGCCAACTATTGCAACTTTATTATTCTACTGTTTCACTTAATCCCTATTGTGCCTTTTCACGCTATGACTTCCTGCCAATTCCATGATCCTACACTCTGGAATCTAGGTGGCGCCCTAAAAGGGAAAGATAGAGAAAAATCTGCTGATTTATTTCAAATTCAGATGTCATGGTGCAGAGAGGGGATTATATTAAACTGAGAAATGTAAAATGGTTGTAGCCTTTGTTGAAAACAGTTTGGTTGTTCCTCAAATTGTTAAATATAGAATTACCTTATGATCTAGCAATTGCACTTCTAGGTATATCCTATGAAAAATAAAATCTTACATCCACACAAAAACTTTTACACAAATGTTCATACCAGCATTACCCATAGTAGACCAAAAAGTGGAAACAGCTGAAATGACTGTCAACAGTTAAATGGATAAACAGAATGTGACATTTGTACAACGAAACATTATTCAGCTATAAAAGAAATGAAGTATTGATATATGCAAAGTGTGGCTGAACATGGAAAGCATTATGCTAAGGGAAAGTAGCCAGACACAGGTATTAATTCTCTGAATGCTTGGTAGAATTTACCTGTGAAGCCATCTGGTCCTGGACTTTTATTTTTTAAGAGTAGTTTTTTTTTTTTCCCTTTCCCCCTGCAACAGTTTCATTGCTAGTAATTGGTCTGCTTAGATTTTATATTTCTTCCTGGTTCAGTTTTGGAAAGTTTTATACATTTAGAAATGTATCCAGTTAGCCCTGGCTGCTGTGGCTCAGTGGATTGAGCATGGGCCTACTAACCAAAGTGTGGGTTTGATTCCCAGTCAGGGGCACATGCCTGGGTTGAGGGCCAGGCCCCCAGTAGGGGGAGCATGAGAGGCAACCACACATTGGTGATTCTCTCCCTCTTTCTTCCTCCCTTTCTCTGTCTCTAAAAATAAAAAAATAAAATCTTAAAAGAAAATTATCCATTTATTTAAGATTGTGGAATTTGTTGACATATAATTGTTCATAGTGTTCTTTAATGATTATGTTTCTATCACGTTGGTTTTAACATCTCCTCTTTCATTTTATTTATATGGACTTTCTCTTTTTTTTTACATTATGAATTGGGCTAAAGGTTTGTCTATTTATCCTTTCAATGAGCCAGCTCTTAGTTCTATTGACATTTTTTATTGTTTTCTTCAATTATTATTTGGTTTACTTCCACTCTGAACTTTCTCATTTTGTTTACTTTTTTGTTTGTTCTTTGTCTCAATCCTTTAGATGGAGGGTTAGATTGTTTATCTAGGCTTTTTTATTGTGTATTGAGGTAGGCCTCTGTAGCTCTGAACTTTCTTCTTAGAACCACATTTGCTGAATCCCATACATTTTGAAAAGTTGAGTTTTCATCTTCATTTGTTTCAAGATAGCTTGTGCTTACTTGTTTGATTTCCCCTTTGATTCATTTGTTGTTTAGTAGCTGTTGTTTAGTCTCCACATATTTGTGTTCTTCCAGCTTTATTCCTATAGTGGGTTTCTAGTTTTATGCCCTTGTGGTGGGAAAAGATCCTTGATACGATTTCAATCTTCTTAAATTTATTGAGACTTGTTTTGTGGTCTAATATATGATATGCCTGGAGAATGTTGTATGTGCACTTAAAAAATGTGTATTCTGCAGTTTTGGGATGAAATGTTCTATAAATGTCTATGGCATGTAAATTATATCTCAGTAAAACTGTTAAAGGTGGGAGAAGGAGAGGCTGAAAATGCAGAGTTAAGACATAATCCCTGAGGAGGTAAGGCAGATGTAGTCAAAGCACATGCGGGGGTGCAGTCCGGCTTCGTTTGGAAGTGAAATCCATATAACACGATATTAACCATTTCATTGCCAACACTTCAGAGGCATTTTGTACATAAAACGTGTTGTGCACCTACCACTTCTATTTGGTTACAAAATATTTTCATCACCCCAAAAGGAATCCCTGTATACATCATGGAGTTACTTCCCATTTCCCTCTCCTTACAAGCCCAGACAACCATTAATGTGCTTACTGCCTCTATGGATTTATTTATTCTATATATTTATATATATTTTATACATACACATATTTACATGTGGAATCATACCATATGTGACCTTTTGTGTCTGCATTTATTCATTTGTCCATTGATAGATGTTTGGGTTGTTTCCAGCTTTTGGCTATTGTGACTATACATGCACTTGAGTACCAGTTTTCAACCCCCTTTTACTTCTGTTGGGTAAATGCCTTGGAGAAGAGTTGTGGGGTCATGTATCCATGCTGGAGATTTTTTAGCAACTGCCCAATTTTTCCCATAGTGGCTGAACCATTTTATATTCTGAGTAACAATGTCCAAGAGTTCCAATTTCTTTGTATACTAACAAACACGTGTTTTCTTTTAGTTTTTAAGTTACACCCATCCGAGTGAATGCAAGGTGCTATTTCATGGTCATTTTTATCTTTATTTCTCTAATGACTAATGATATTAGCACCTTTTCATGTTTTATTGGTCATTGCATATCTTCTTTGGAGATATGTTTATTTGAGTGTTTTGCTATTTTTTTATTTTTTTTATGAATTGTAAGAGTTCTTCATATATTATGGATACTAGATTCTTATCTGATTATGATTTGCCAATATTTTCTGTTTGTGTATTTGTAGAGAAGGCATTCATAGTATATTTTAGTGAGAAGAAATATAAAGAATGGGTTAGAAAATGCTTAGAAAAATGTTTTAATTGGAAACTACATTATTCTTAAGTTGTTTTTCCAGATATAGACATAGATTAAATAGTTATGACTACACAACACTTATTCAGAGCCCCCTGTTTCCTGTAGGATTAGGGATTTGTTTCATAAACATTGAGATACCAAGTGCCCCATTTTAAGATGGAAATTGCCATTCATTGGTCCTTGGTTCAAGACCATGGAATTATCTACAAAACCACTTTCCAATTCAGTTGGTCATTTTCCTTAGAGGTAATGGAGGACTTTGGGATCACTTTACATGCAACAACTATCATTAGACTATAGCTTTGACATGAATTAAAGTTAATCCTTTTCCCAAGGCAACAGAGCTCTTCTCCACTGTCCCTGGATCTCCATTAGTTTTCTAAATGTGAATTCCTAACTTCATTGTACTATGATAATTCTGAGAGATTGTGGGGAGAAAAGATGAAAATACATCAGGTTGCAGGCATTGGACAAAGTGCTACTTTTTTCTATTTCAAAAAAGAGAATCAATAATTTATGAATGCATGTCTCTGTTTCTCCTTGAGAAATTTATGAGAGAAAGGCAACTAGTTTGTTTTAGAACAAGAATTTTAGATCAGTGAAGGTTAAAAGTTCAACGGGATAAAGAGGTCAGTGAGTCCCTGCAGTACCACACTGACATTCCAAGACAGAGCTAGTAAAGGTCTCCCTTTCTTGATGTCACTTTCAAAAGAATATATTATCAAAATGTCACCTGTTTGGAATATGCATACCTTCTTTGTATCTATCTTCAAACCTCCCAGGGCTCCATGAAGATTCATAACTGGATTTCCAGTGGCTGTTTACCTCAGAGGAGGTCAGCCAGATGCATTATAGACTGTCAGTGACTGCCTTTAATAAAAGGCTCCTGCTGTTCAAATTCCTTTCAGGAGTATTTGCCACAACACATGCACATACTAAACACACACACAATTAGTCTAAGTTTATTTTCCAACTTAAGGTAATTTGATCAAGTAGGTGGTCTAGAAGCTTTGCATTTATTTCCTGCTTGCCTTGGGTCAAATAAATATTGCTGATTTCTTTACTCTGTCTTCCACATGAAAATTATAAACACCTCAAAATCTTGAGTTTGAGTTTCATAATTTGGTTGTCCAGCTGATTCTTGAATATTCAGTGAGGATCTCACTATGTTCTGGGAGAGATAAACTTTTCAGCTACTCCAAGTAGATTTATGTGCACACACATGCACTCTTTAAGAAATCCAGTCTTTTTCAAAAAATTACTTTATTGTTGTTCAGTTACACTTGTCTGCATTTTCTCCCCACCACTCCACCGCACCCCAGCCAAACCCACCTCCCTCCCTTCCACTCTGCCCCTTGATTTTGTCCATGTGTCCTTTATAGTAGTTCCCGAAAACCCTTCTCCCCACTGTCCCCTCCCCGACTCCCCTCTGGCTATTGTTAGATTGTTCTTAATTTCAGTGTCTCTGGTTGTATTTTGTTTGCTTTTTTCTTTTGTTGATTATGTCCAGTTAATGGTGAGATCATATGGTATATGTCCCTCACCACCTGGCTTATGTCACTTAGCACGATGCTCTTCAGTTCCATCCATGCTGTCGGGAAGGGTAGGAGCTCCTTCTTTCTTTCTGCTGCATAGTATTACATTGTGTAAATGTACCATAGTTTTTGTATCCACTCATTTGCTGATGGGCATGTAGGTTGCTTCCAGCACTTGGCTATTGTAAATTGTGCTGCTATAAACTTTGGGGTGCATAGGTTCTTTTGGATTGGTGTTTCAGGGCTCTTAGGGTAGAATCCCAGCAGTGGAATTGCTGGGTCAAAAGGCAGTTCCATTTTTAGTTTTCTGAGGAAATTCCACAGTTTTCCACAGTGGCTGCACCCAACGGCATTCCCACCAACAGTGCACTGGGGTTCCCTTTTCTCCATATCCTCTCCAACACTTGTTGTTTGTTGCTTTGTTTATGATGGCCATTCTGACTGGTGTGAGGTGGTATCTCATTGTGGTTTTAATTTGCATCTCTCTGATGGCTAGTGATGCTGATTATCTTTTCATATGTCTCTGGGCCCTCTGTATGTCCTCCTTGGAGAAGTTACTATGATAAGCTACTTCTCAGTTATATGATTCAGCCATTTACAAACCTGCATGCACACAATTCAGCCATTTGCCTGATTGTTTTTGAGGCCCATGTAATTGCTAAATTCCTCAAAACAGCCCCGCCCTTATAATGAGATGGAAAGTCTTTAAAACAAACTATTTTTCTTTATGAAAGATTTAAGAAGAGTTTTCTTTTTACTGACAAAATGACCTTCTATAAACATGAGGATGGTATTGTGGGGGAATGTCTTACATGCTAATTCTTAAAATAGGATCACTATTCAAACAGCATCCCAGAGGAATAATTTTTTATGTAAAGTATTGGCTTAGATACTGAAAGCTATTGTTTGAATTGTGCAATAGGATGGCAGTTATTATTCAACTTGTTGAAAGAGAGGCATACTCTTATCATCTCTCACTAACCTCTGTGAATCCCAAGAAGAAATATATTTGTCAAGATGAACTTCTTGTGGTAATCTGAACCCAAATTCATAACCAGAGTCTAGGGGCCATTCCTAACAGAGGCCTCTTACATGCTGTATGTTTCTAGGACAACCACAGACCTCCTGTCACAATTTACTTTCCCCACCTCTCCTCTTTCTCTCCTTTCCTCCTTCACAGCTTCCCTCATCACATAAATATGTTCAGTTTTATCCTATCTTAAAAGAAATATCCCCCCTAACCTAGTAGTTTCTTTAGCTCTTGCTTCACATCATTTCTTCCTTTTAAATCCATTAGCAAGTGTGGTGAAAATTTGCTAGTTCATTTGCTTTTCCAACCTTTCCTTCTTAACACCCTACAAAGAGCCTGTGTCTCATCTTTTTCATTAAGAGTCCTCCCAAATTGCTTACTAATGGCTTTCTCATTACTAAATACCATTGGTTCTTTTAGTTCTGCCTTGTTTAACTTACCCTGACAATGCACACTTTCAAAATCTTTCTTTACTTAGTTTCTTAAAAAATTCATTATTTGAGTTCTTCCACATTTCAAAACTACTTATTTTTCTTTTGAATGGGGTACTTTCATTAGTATTGTATTTATGCAAAGGTAAGTCTCAGCTTAGGGCCTATTCCAGAAGGTAGAGTTTGAGGAAAGATAAAATTCTTTGAATAATAAAACAAATACTTCCTCATATATTGGAGAGAAGACATTTTGCCTTAAACTGATATTTTGATACTAGGTGATTTTTGGCTCTTAAAAATGATCAACTAAGCAAGAACTAAAAGGATGAGTGGGTCCCGGCAACACAGCGGCTGCCCAGGCCTCAAGACTGAAGCACCCATAGGGCGGTGTCAGTGACAAGCAGATAAACGTCCACTAAACTGTAGAAGAGCCTGGATACAGCTGCAAAATTCATAGAAGCAGGGATTTGATGGCAAAGGAAATCAAAACAATAAATAATGAGTATCAGTTTATGCTCCCTCTAAGGATATGTAGAATAACTTGGGGCAGTATGGACTTCCATGTATTTGGTAGTTGTATCTGGTATCTTTTGATTTATATGATTGTTTTGCTAGGAGGGATCCACGTTGGAAGACCAGAAGGAGGACTGTGATACTGTGATTTATAAAATATTTGGTTTATATCCATAGTTCCTTCACCTACAGTTCCTGGCTCACACCTTTGAATTTCATAGGAGTTGAGAGTGATAAAAGTGTCTTTTGCTGTGCTAACAAGGTTACTATGGGAAAGCACCTAAGGATGGAGGCTGCTTGCCAGTGGAACCAACCATATGATTAGAGGTTTGAAACTTTTGGTCCCATTCCTCAACCTCCAGGGAGGGGAGAGGGAGCCAGAGGTTTAATCAAGTGCCAATGTCCAGTGATTTAATCAATCATGCCTATGTAATGAAGTTCCCATGAAAAGCGTAGGAGGACTGTATCCAAAAGTGTCTGGTTAGGTCAACAGGTGGAAATGCTAGGAGAAAGACTCATCTAGAGAGGGCATGGAAGCTCCACTTCCTTTCCCCACACCATGCCCTATGCATTTCTTCCATTTGGTTGTTCCTGAGTTCTATCCTCTTATAATCAGTGGGCTAACAGTGAATGCAGCTGGCAAATAACATGTTCTCTGAGTTCTGAGTCATTTTTGCAACTTAATTGACCCCAAGGAGGAGGTGTGGGAACCTTTGATTTATAGGCAATCATTCAGAACTACAGGTAAAACTCTGGAGTTGAAGCTGACATTGAGTTGGAGGGGTTTGTTAATCTCCATTCTGTAGCCAATCAGTCGGAAGCATAGGTTCAAGCCTGGGTTTGCAGCTGGTGTCTGAAGTGTGTGCTTGTTCGGTGTGTGGGGGAAAGACAGTCTTGTAGGACTGAGCTTTTCATCTGTGAAATATGATGCTATCTCTGGGCAGATAGGGTCAGAATTGATTGAATTCTTGGATACACTGCTGGTGTTCTGATTGTTGTTTGTTGGTGTAGGGGAAACCCTCCACCCCATGTGGGAAATTGAGTCACAGAACATCAATTCACTGGCTGACAACTGGGCATCATTTAACTTATCATATTTCCTCTTTTCTAACTCTCAGAACAAAGAAAGTGACAAACAAAAGTAAGACTGATAACAAAATAATACTCCTTTGTCTTCCTTCCATAACTCTTCTATACATTGAAATCAGCCACATAATCCCCCAAACTTCTCCTCCCTCTTCTTGAGGGTTTGAATTCAAAATTTCTCTAAGTTCTGCTTATTATGCCTCCTCTGGATTCTCCAGATCTACTCAGATTCTCTCTGCCCTGTCACTCTTCTTTAGATCAGACACTGATGGATCCACATGCTATTGCAATAAATCATAACTCATGTCCCTGTCTCTAATCTTGTCCCTTTCAAATCCATCTGTCACAGAACTACAAAAAGATTCTATGAAACATTCAAATATAGCCAATGGTTGTGTAACTCCTACAGTGATGTCCATCTCCTACAAATCTGTTTCACTTGATATTCAAAGCCCTTCATAATCTGGCCAACCACATCAGACTCCTCCTTTGCCATTCCTTCACGCTTACATAGCTTTGCTAAGCTACTTGTGATTGCAGAGTCTTCTTGGCCTGGGAATCCTCTTTGCCTCTCATTTCTTCCCTCTGCTATTCACCCTTCAAAGATCAGATTGAGCATCACCTCCTCTGTTCAGCCTTCTATTTTTTTCCTTACTTCTTGGCCTTTTATAGAAATGTTTCTATACCACAGTTATCAAATATAAAAAGGTGCCATTTGTAACTTTTTACTCACATGTCTGTCTTCTACTTGACTTAGAAAGCTCTAAGTGCAACAATGATTTTGTCTTAGTTTTTATTTCAGTGATACTTAGCATATTCCTTGGCACTCAGTAACTTATTGACCAATAAATAAAAATAACTTTTTTTTATCTTGGGATTTGCACATGAAGGACAGTTTGTGAATTAGATTTCTAGAAAATAAAAGTAAATTTACTTATTTTTTTACCTAACTGTCCTGAATAATTACTTCAAAGTTATTTCCTATGCATAGATTATAATACAGATAATAGTATTGGAAAGGTGAAGTTGCAAAATGGCAAAATGGGTGATCATAAATAAGTATATAAATCATTTTCCCTTGTGTTTTGAATTATATAACTTAATTTTCTAGTTAAGTTTTGCTATGTAGGCATAGTCTCATATACTTATGAAATAAAAAAATATATATAATTAGCATCTTTTTGAAATATAAATGAAATATAATGAAAGACTGGGAAATTATTTTATTAATTTTAACTTATTGATGAAATAATAAGCAAAGAAAAACTTTGACATATTTAAGTGATCCTTTTAACATGCAATTCTATTCAATTATATTTTGCCTACTGATAATCCTTTCAAATTTTACAAACTACATTGGTGAGCTTCATAATGCTAACACTATTTCTTTTACTTTATGAGATAAAAATGAAATTCTACTGAAAAAATGAGGACCATGAAGACACATTTTTCAATGCTATCAAATATCAACAAAATCACCCCCATTGTTTTATTTGCAGATTGTAACTGACAATGGTTTTAGCCCTCTGGACACTCATATTCCTTCCTTCCCAACATAATCTTAGTTTTATCCAGGTGTCCATCCTCCTCTGAATACATAGGCATCAGGGAAGTTGGGCCCAGCTCAAGGTCCCGGAGTGGGTTTTGATTAGTCTAAACCAAATCATGGCCTTTCTATTTTTTGCCAATGACTGAGCCGAGCTAGTTGTATGAGCATGGGATGGAATTCCACCCAGAGAGGCAGGAGAAAGCCTCCTGGAAGGTTCATCTGTGTGCGATGACAAACTGCAGTGGCCTTGTGCTACCAGCAGGAGAATGACACCAATACAGAGAGTGGAACTAAGGGGATTACAAGGAACAGGGGTCAGAGCCCTCACTTAAAACTCCAGAACCTTGTCTGACCCATGGAATTTTTGGCTTTTGAGATTACAAATTTTCTTAGTGTTTAAACTACTTTAAGTCAAAGTTTACTATTACTGATGGTCCCCCCGACTTACTGTGGTTCAACTAATTTTTTGACTTTAGAATGGTGAAAAAGCAAATCACATTCAGTAGAGACCCTACTTCGGATTTTGAATTTGATCTTTCCCGAGGACAGTCATATGCAGCATTCTCTGTGAGGCCTGGCAGCGACAGCTCCTAGTCAGCCACGCGGTCAGTAGGGTGCACAACGGATACGCCGTCTCCTTTAACCGCACTTTTGCTTCCCACGGTTTCAGTTGTCTGCAGCCCACTGTGGCCCAAAAATACTGAAGGGAAACTTTCAGAAATAAGCAATTCATAAGTTTTGAATTGTGAGCCATTCTGGGCAGCGTGCTGCAATCTCACGCATCTAGCACCTTCCTGCCCTGCACAAATCATTTCCGTGTCCAGCAAATCCATGCCGTGTGTGTCCCCCACCCATTAGTCGTTTAGGAGTCACCTGAGTTATCACATCAACTGTTGTGGTTTTGCACTACTTGTGTTTAAGTAACCCTCATTTTACTTGATAATGGCCCCAAAGTGCAAGAGTGGTGATGCTGGCAATTCAGATACACCAAAGAGAAGCCATAAAGTGCTCCCTTTAAGTGAAAAGTATGTATGTATGTATGTATGAATATAGGTAGGTAGGTAGGTAGGTAGAAGAGAAAACATAGTATATTGTAGAGTTAGGTGTTACCGTGGTTTCAGGCATCCACTGTGGGTCTTGGAACCAGTTCTTAATGAATGCGGAATCTTCACTATGTTGCCAGCATTCTTTTGTTACTGTGTTTTGTGTTTTTGCATCCCATCTTGTCTACAAAATGACCATGGTATCTCCTACTTCTGGTAAGAAGTAGAAGAAGGCAATTACTTTCAAGATGAAATTCAAGATAATTGCCCAGTGTGAAGGCAGCAAGCCATGATTAGATGAATTACATGGGATATTCAACACTATATTATAAAATAGGCTTTGTGTTAGATGATTTCGCCCCACCATAGACTAAAGTAAATATTCTGGTCATGTTTAAGGTAGGCTGGGCCAAGTTATCATATCAGTAGGTTAAGTGTATTAAATGCATTTTCAACTTATACTATTTTAAAATTATGATGGATTTATTGGGAAGTAAACTGTAAGACAAGGAGCATCTGTACTTGAAGCTGAACACAACCCAAATGACACAATGTCCTGTAATAATGGCTTCTCGAACTCATACTACAATAGTTTCAGTTAAGTCCAATTTAGGGTCAAGCATCTGAATACCAATTATATTTCTTGTACACACACACCACTCACACTCTTGTTATTTAAAGATAATATGAAAATCATACTATACTTGATAAATAAGTAAAGAAAGTATATTTAAAGTTCAGATGGAATTATGAGTAAGGAGATGTCTACTCTGTTAAGGAGGAAGAAAAAAGTCCCCATGTAAGTTCCATAGCAAAGAAGCTGCTTCAACAAGGTTTTGAAAGGGAGCAAGTTAAAATCTCATTTGATTGTAAATACCAAAGCACCCAATTAAAAATTGAATGTTTTTCTTCACAAAATTTTAAGATGAGCAATTCAGGATAAGATGTTCATAGGATGAATGATGATGCTGATGACTCAAGTTTTTCTCCACCACTCTTAGCACATTTGCTTGTCACTTTATGAGGACAGGGTGACTGCTGCATCTCTAGGTACCACACCTGCTTTTGAAAGGGGAGTAAGAGAACAGAGGGATAAAGAGCTTGCTACTTTTGAAATTCTTTACCCCTCCCTCTTTCTTTCTTTTCTTTCATTCTCTCTCTCTCTTTCTCTTTATTTCTTGATGAAGCAACCTTTCTATGACACACTTATTGTACCATATGCCTAACCTGAAGCCAAGGAGGAGATAATCTAGGCCAGAGGCCCTGAGGAACAAGAGAATGATGACTTGTTTAGACCAGTTGTGTACCATCCTCTGGAGGAGCAAAACCTTCCTGATGTCAAGATGTCTCTATGCATAAACTTTACAACTGAGATTATCTCAGCATGATTGAGGTAAAGAGTGGCAGTCGTTGAGAAGGCAAAAACCAGATTATTCTTGGAGCTGAGAACAGCATGTGCAAGGAGGACTGGAGCATCAAGGAAAGTTTGGGAAACTACAAATAGTTTGGTATTTCTGGTGGATAAAGTTTGAGACCTTGTGACTAAAAATGCTGCTGTGGAAAATCAAAGGAGCGAAAAGATGTCAGCGTTGTCATCTGTCCTGAGGTAAATAAAAGTGCTTGGGTTGGATAGCTACAAAAGTATTTTAAATAGGGAAATAAATGGATAAGATATGAATTTAGAAAATAACTCTAAGAGCTATAGTCTGAAGAATGGATTTGAGTGGGTGAGACTAGAGCAAAAATCAAAGTAGGAAGCTCTGTAAGTAGTTAATTTGAGGAAGGAAGAGGGCTGGAAATAAGTCAGTAGTTGAGGATACGACCATTGAGAGAGAGATTGTTGAGACTGATAAGGCAAAACCCAGGGCTCTTGAAGATTAATTGGATATGGCATGTGAGTGAAAAAGGAATGTTAAGAATGACTCTTAGGTTTTGAATTAGACAAATCGAAAAGTCTAATAATAAAATTAATGCTAGAGGAATAAGAGTAAGTTGGTGACAGGAAGATACTGAGTCCCTTTAAGGTATGCTGTTTGAGGTTATCTCACAATTATGAAGGCATGTGATATAAGACCAAATGGGACACATAAGGATGGGGTTTTATGAACTAGACACTGTTGTGAGTTAAAATTTTAGTATTTTTGAAGACTAATCCAAATTATTCCACAATATCCTTCCTCATTATTTTTGTTTCTTTCAACAAGGATTAGGATAAGCAGCTGCAAGACAAGCCTGACGTTGTTTCTAAGAGCTAATGGCCTGATCCATGAATCATGTGGAGAACTGACCCTGGTTTTAGTTCTAGAGATTTAGTTTAGCAGAATACATGGAAGAGGGTGTGTTGTCATGGGAAGGCTGTGAGTGATAGTGAGGACTGTGACACCACCTGGAAGCAGACAACTCCGAGTGAAATGCAGAAAATTCACTGGGATAAAAATGAAGTGCCCTGAAGAATCATATAGTCCTAAGAATATCAAAGAATAAAAGTGCATCTATTTAAAAAGTCTTTGAGGTTATAGTTCTGAAGATCTCAGCAATAATATAAATAATAATTTTAGGCTATGGTTTTGAGGGGAAAGCTTACTAAATTGTTGTCAGTACTGAAACATCTAAGATAACTTCAAATTTAACGTATTTATAAGTTTAGTACATTGGATTTATGAGTTAATTTCTGTCAGGAAGATTATATATGTTAAATCATGTAATATAAACCTTTAAAAGGCAATACTTGAGGTGATCTAACTAAATTCACTTTATACTCAGGCCATTAACCACTACCATTCATACCTTAGTCCCGTTCCCTGGCCACTAACTGCTAGACCTACAAAAGTTCAATATTAACAAGAAAAAAAATCTGCCTTGACATCAATGAGCTCCCACCTCACTATATTCACACTCTCCACCACATCTTAGAAGAGATCCTTGCATCTCCTAAACTACATTTCCCTGGTCTAATCCAGGAGCCACAAAGTTTCACATGTAGGCAAAAGGGAGATAATAGAACAAATAAAAAAGTGCTGTTCATTAGTTTATACCCACTTTATGCTGTGGCAATTTCTCAGTTGGTGTGCTGTTCATTTCTGTGATACTTGCAATGCAGAAAATGTCTATATCTCACATTGGACAGCATCAGGAGTTTGGGTTCCTTCATCAACCCGCAAAGTGATGCTCCAAGTTCATTCACTACTAATATATCTTAATGAGCATATACCTGTTCTCTTGATGGCCCAAAATATTCTCCTTCAGGATGGCACATGCTATTTCAGCATACCTTTTAAGATACACATTTCCTAATGCATATGTAGAGTACTAAACATCTTCAACCATATAATTTATACTACATCTAAAAATACTAACTAGCACTAACCTATGCCCCACAAAAAGGCCTCTCTTCCTTGTCTATCTCTGTTAAGGGTCTCAAAACCACTGGGAAGATGTATAGCATAATGAATACAAAGGTGCTCCCCCACACACCAAAATGTAACTATCTTCTGGAGGGCAGCCTCATGTAGTACAGGCTTTCCCTGCTAGGTGAGTCTTCTAGGAAACTGTCTGTATCAGTGAATCAGCTGGTCTTGTTGTGAGAGGCTGCATTTGGCTTCAGTGAGTATTTTTGAAGACCCTTTCAGTGTATTTGCCCATTTCATGATGGGTGATTTACGAGTGCACCTGCCCACACCATGCTGAACATTCAGCAGTTTTTGACCAAAAACAGCACGAACCCCATGCCTCACCTGCCTTATTCACCCAATGTCATTCCCAGAGACTTTTTTACTGTTTCTCTGGATGAAAAAAGTCCTCAAACGGAAACATTTTGGTGATGGTAAGGATGAAACAAAAAAACAGCAGAAGCACTAAAAGGCATAAAAACCAATGAGTTCAAAACCTCTTTTAAGCAGTGGGAAAAAAATGTCATGATAGGTGTATTGCATCAAGTGGAGAGTTACTCTGTAGGTGACTGAAGTTTAAACATGTAAGAATAAATATACAATTTTTTACAAATAAATCCCATTTTGGGGGGGGGCTCATGTATGGGCATAAATGTGTGGTGAGATCTGTTACTCTATAATCTACAATTCATGTCACACTCTAAACGTTGAACATTCAACTTATAAAGAGATTGCTAAAGTTTTCCTACTCATGACAAACACAAGGATTATATTCATTTTCATTGTAACCTCTCTTGTAGATGCTAAATATTTTCTCGGACAAATACAATGATATCTTTTAAATACATTGTCAGTATTTCTTTCATCTAGCCTTTTTAATGTTTTCCAGCTTATGCATGATTTCCCATTCCTACCTGAGTGTCGTGAGGCTCCTTCTCTCCCCATAACTACAGTGCTGTTCCGAGAGGAGTGGAAATCTTAATAACCAACTTAGAGAACAGTAGTCTAGCAACGTAAAGACATGCACGCATTCCGTTCAACCCTGTAACTGCACTTTCAGGCACACTTTCTGGAAGAAGTATTGCATGTGCACCAGACGATTCGTATAGGATGCTCATGGTAGTGCTATTAATATTAACTAAAGACTAGAAATAAAGCCCATTGAAGGAAGATTTGAATATCATACAGCAATGAAAATCAATCTATTACAGTTTCTGTAAGACTAGACATGACTTTAAGGAATAATGTTGAATCAGAGGTGCTGGTAACATGAAATGATCACAATTATACATTAGATCATGCAAGACTGAATTATATTTTTAGCGATATAGTTTATCTTTGTACAATTAAAAAGAAAAGCAACAAAATATTTAAATTTAAAAATGTGGTTTTTCCAGGAAAGAACACACAGGGACTTGTTTCTTTTAAAATGAATAATTGTACTTAGGTTTCTTTTTTTTTCCTTTTTCTTTTTTTCCTGCAAGTTTGTAAGTTTAGACCACCAATTTCCACCCCCAGCCCTGGCCTTTGGTAACCACAAATCTGATCTCTTTTTCTAATGAGGTTTTTTGCTTGTTTTTAGATTTAACATATGAGTGAGATCAAACAGTATTTGCCTTTGTCTTTCTGACTTACTTCATTTAGCATAATGCCCTCAAGGTCCATACTTGTGTCTCAAATGGCAGGACTTGCTTTTTTTTTATGTCTCAAAAACATCTGATTGCATATCTATACCATGACTTCTTTATTCATTTGTCTGCAGGTGGAAACTTAGGTTGTTTCCATGTTTTGGCTCCTGTGGATAATGCTGGTATGGAAATGGGGCAGGGTGAAGATGTCTTTGTGATGTAATGTTTTTGTTTCTTTCAGATATATCCAGAAATGGGATTGCTGGAACATATGGTAGTTCCATTTTTCATGTTTTGAGGAGCCTCCATGCTATTTTGCATACTGGCTGCACCGATTTGCAATCCCATCAACAGTACACTAGGCTTCTCTTTTTCCACATTCTCATCAATGTTTGTTACCTTTTGTCTTCTGGATGATAGCCATTCTAATATGTACTAGGTGATAGCTCATTGTGGTTTTGATTTCCGTTTTCCTCATGATTAGTAATGTCAGTGGATTGAATTAAATTTATGAATAAATGATTAAAAGGAATCACCAGATATTTATTAATATATTGCATATAGATGGCTAATTACATGTCAGGAAGCAAACAGATCATTGCTTTTCAAACTATAATGTACATACAAATCACTTGGGGATTTTGTCAAAATTCAGATGCCGGTTCAGAAGATCTGGGGCGAGGCCCTCTGTTCTGAGTTCCTGGCAGGTTGCAATGCGATGTCCATGCTGTTTGCTCATGCATCACACTTTGAGTAGCACCTGTTCAAAGTTTTCCCCATTTCTGATATTTAAAATGTATGTTTATTTAAGTTGTGGAGTTCTCAGGAATAAAGAAGCTTAAATAAGAAGTACTTGCACTTCAATGTTAAAAGTAAAATATAGGTAACAAGGATAAAGCTGTCAACAACTGCAGATATTGAACTTAAAATTCTAGAGGGGTTTATTCTATTTCTTGATATAAAGATTAGGTCTCTTTCTTGACTAATGTTCTGCTTATAATGCCAGAAAACAGTGCTTTTTTAGAAAAGATATTGCAAGGTGATTCTCAATTAGTGCTTAGATTTTAATATTCTTGGTTAATATCCGGTGTCTTTTTTCATTAAAAAATGTGAAAGCTGTGTTAAATTATTTTCAGAATCTAATTAAGAACATATGGTTTGGATTTATTAATTTCCATTTAATGCGCAGGATATTTAACTTGAAAAAATATCCTGTTCTGCATGTTACTTTTTATTATAAGATCCACTTCAATATATGAATGGTGTTCCTTGTCTCACCTTGTTTGATAGTATATAGATAATTCTGTGTAATCTAAGTTTTTTTCTTTTGTCCTTGGGTAAGGTAGACAAATTGAGTTTCACTTTTAGTTTATTTATTCTGTCAGAGATTCTGAATCAGGTGTTTGAAGTTGCTGTCTGACAAGAAAAAGTCAACATCTGCTGGGTTGATTTATTATTTATGTATTAGATTTTATGGCAGTTTTCCTCCGAAGAGCTGAAAGTGTTCTACACATAATTCTCACACTTTTCAAATACCTTTTCACGAGAAACACCTATAAACATCTCAACATGAAAAGCAACAGAGAAGGGACAGAATGAGGAAAACAGGGAAGAAGAGGACCCCAGGGCAAATGATCACAGCCTCAAACAGAAGGTATGCCTAATAATCTAGGAATTCACTTTGCAAGGCCACTGGGGATGTGCATGTCTCTGTCAAAACTTTCCTCTGCACATCTGTCATCAGTGCATCCTCCTGTCTCCCAGAATCTTGTCTGCATCAATAGCTTCCTGCATCCTGTTCATTAAGATGATCCAGAATTTAGTATGGAAATGAGACCTTGGGCACACCTAATGGTTCTTTCTCTCCACTCCTACAGATACTGGGATTTTTGAGAAGGTAGTCATATGATGGGAAAAAAATAAAGGTTCTTAAAACCTGTTGTATGTATTTCATCAGATTTGTGCCCAAATTTAACTATTTAAATAAATTTAAAAATTGATTTTAAGTATTTTAAATAGATGAGGTATGATTGAAAGTCATGAGAGCATACTTTAAATGTTTTATATTTTTTTACAGTTAGGCATTGCTTGAAAATTGGAATTTAAAAATGTTTAAATTATATTATCATATATATCTGATTTTATGTAATGCCTACTTTGTATTTTTTTCAGTAGTTTTATTGTAAAAAATTAGAAAGTTATTAATAATCAATAATCACTTTCTGAGTTTCTTCATATGTGTATTTAGTTTGATATCTGAGGCAAAGGAATATAACTTCTCTTTAATTCTTATAGGAATTCATAGTCTGAAATAGTATATGTTGTAAAAATGACTAAATATGTCCTTGGAAATAAAGTGAAATCTGCTGAGTTAGTGTGTATTTTAAGTGTATAATTCTAAGTTCAAAATAAGATTTCACAATTGTATATTGAATTTCTTATGTTGACTCATGTTAACTCTCTCTGTATTTACTTGTCTAATAGAAAATAGAACTGCAAAACACAGAAAGGTATTAGGCAAAAAGCAGGAAAATATGGTTGAGTGCTATATTTTTAAAATAAAAGTTACTAAACTACCTTGATATTTACTATTTTTCTAAAATGTATCTAATGAATCAAGTGTTCTTAGAGTTGTAACCAATACCCACCAACCACTTAAACTGAATGCATTACTGGACTCAAGTAAACAATAGAAAGAACTTGACTGTGACCAGAAAAGTGAGCATTTTCGTGTGAATGATGAAAATGAAAATAGTCATTCTGACCTTGTAAGATCATAACAATAGTAAGAAGCAGAAACCAGAGATGTCTCTGGGCTCCCTGTTTCCCTCTGATGCAAGCTGTGTGTCCACAAGGCCACCATATGAATTATTTGTCCCAATATACCACACCTTTGTTGTATTGTGTGCACTGGGGTGTATATCAAAGCACTGACTGAAATGAGCAGGTGTTAGAGGTAAATGTGTTTCTGAACTAGAGTATCCATCTTCTTTCATGGTCTCCTTAAACTAAACATGTGAAGAAGGAAACTTGGTATAATACTGTTTTCATTCATCCTTGAAACATTTGAGTTTCAACACTTTCCTTGCTAAGAACATATTTATTTGAAACAGATGTCTTGAAATATTTCATAAGTTGCATCTGATTTCTCACTTACAAAAAGGCCACCCATACCAATTTAGTAGTTTTCAATATATTTCTTTATTACCACGTTGACCTTGGATTTTTATGTAGCTTGCATAGATCACTTAGTGCATTTCAGTCTCTCCATATGTTAAAAGGTAATAACAAGATCCTCTTTCTGCATCTTGATACTGTTAGACTTATTTTAAAGACACACTGTTGTCTGTGGTACCTTAGAAAGTTTCATGCTCATCAGACCTTATAGAAGCTGAAGGTTGAATCAGGCTGAAAGGAGTAGACAGGACTTACTTAACTGGCCTGATGGTTAAAGTTGAAGACTTTCTTCAAAGAGGATTACACAGTTGGAGAGGTGGGAAATGGATGGAGACTGCGAAACTGGAATACATCTGGAATGAAGGAACCAAGTAGTTGGATTGGTGTCCAAAAAAGTTGGTTGGAATGAGTTGGGACTTAAATATTCAGATAAAGAGTTGATGGACACTTCCATCTTTGGAGTAGTTGACCATTTGTGAGATGGGAAGGGCAAGGGGAAGGCAG
>PVKU01004434.1:0-147194 GCA_004027475.1 Anoura caudifer
AAAAAAATTTGTCTTTTAAAGGTGGCCTTGACCCTCTGGGGTGGGGCTCGGGAGGTCTTTGTCTGATTCCCTGTTACCTAATTCTTCCTTATTATGTTTTCTTTCCTATATGATGTGCAGATTTCCCATTAAACTAATTCTTTAGTTTAAAAAGTTAAATATGGTTAAATTTAAATTTAGGGACAACACAAACAAGAGTTCTGGTTATTTGAGGAATACAGGAGGAAGGGAAAGTAAGGTCTATAACTGGGAGGGTGTCTTAGTCCATTCAGGCTGCTCTATAACCATGCACTGTAGACTGGGTAGCTCATAAACAACAGAAACATATTTCTCACATTTCCAGAGCCTAGAACACTGAGATCAGGGTGCTGACACAGTCTGGTTCTGGTGAGGGAGGGCCCTGTTCCAGGTTGCAGACTTCTTGCTGTGTCCTCACATGGAGGAACAGAGAGTGAGGGAGCTCTCCGGAGCCTCTATTCTACGGGCATTAATTCCATTCATTAGGGCTCCACCCTCATGATCTACTCACCTCCCAAAGGCCCCACCTCCAAATGCCCTCACGTTGGGAATCAGAATTTCAACATATGAATTTGGGGGACATAAGCACTGAGTCCATCACAGGCAGGATATTCTAGTTCCCTCTGTGCCCTTACCTTATCTTTACTTTAGATGATCTTTCTTTACTGAGATGATCAGCTTCAAAGTTTCCAATTTAAAATGGCTTCACACTTCCTGATGCATCTTTAAGTCAATAATCATTCAAGAAAGATAAAATTTTTTGGTAGTATTTTGCTTCTTTGTAAACTAAGATTTGATGCATATTTCACTTGCCAAACATCGACCTTTGTGAGGGTTTATTACAGGGCTGTCCAGCTCACAGTGTGCAGGCTGCATGTGGCCAAACACAAAATTGTACATTTACTTAAAACGGTATGAGATTTTTTTGTGATTGTGTGTTGCAATGTATTTAATGTGAGGCCCAAGACAACTCTTCTTCTAGTATGGCCTAGAGACACCAAAAGGTTGGACACCCCTGGTTAGAATTACCTCCATCCTCGTTGCCCTGAGAATACAACACAATGCCTAGCACATCCCACATCACAGCCCTCAGGGACTTACAAGAGACCTTAAAGTTTTTCTGGTCCAATTCCCCTTATTTCACTAGTCCAAATGAGATAAAATTATTCACCCAAAGACACTGAGGAAGCCAGGCCCAAAATGGACCTGACCTTCCAGCTCAGAATTAGCACCTTCCACCCGACCACACCGCCCAGAACAGGTGTTCAGTAAGTATCTCAGGTCCACATCACAACTTCATCTTCCCCTCCACCATGGCTGAACTGTCTCTTTTTTTTAAAGGCTGTTCTTTTAACAGCAATAATGATTAACATAAACCTAATAGCTAATTACATCTAGGGGAAAGAAAGCTGGGACCTTAAATATTAGCTGATTAAGTATATATCCTAATATAATAAACAATCAAAAATAGTCTCTCATAAAGCATGTCACAGCGATGCATGTTTTCTGCCCACGAATGCTGTTTTTGTGCACCTGCAGGGTCTTTGTTTAACTTGATGAAACTAGCCTCGATTAACTACCTGAGCGACTTTAGATCTGAACACTCACTGTAGGTAGAGTCCGACTGTCTTTGTGTCTCATCCCAACAGATTTGCTCCACATCACCATTCACTCACGCACTCTGCAAATGGTCACTGTGGGCCTACTCTGTGCCGGGTAGTGTTCTTGGCCCCTGGAATAAAGCAAGAGCAAAACGAAGACCCCTGTCCTTAGGGAGCTTGCATTCTAGCAACAAGCATTAAAATAAAAAAGTAAATTATGCAGCATGTTGGAAGGTGGGAAGTGCTGTGGGAAAAGGGAAAAAATGCAAGGCAAGGCTGTTCAGGAGTGCTGAGACAAGGTGGTCAGGAGGAGGTAGTGTTGGCCCGAGTCTTGAAGGTGGTGAGGGAACGAGCCATGGAGATATCTGGGCAAGAGCTTTCCCAGCAGATGGAACAGCCAGGTCCCAAGGTAAGCATGTGCCTGGTCTGTTTGAAGTAACACCTCTTCCTGAGAAGTGACATTTGGGGAAAGAATCCTACATAAGAGAGAGTTATTATTCCTCAATTTGAGACAAACCAAAAGTAAAGGAAAAGAAAACATCCAGAAAGAAAGTGTGAAAGAGTGAGAACCTGGAGGTACAGAATCTGTAACAGTGGTAGGAGAGGGGCATGGGAAATTTAGGAAACTAGACCATGCGACTGAGAAATAAAGCCAGCACTTCAGATTCAAGAAATTGCCCCAGAAACAATTAACAAAGGACTGAGTACCACTCACCTTTGGATTCACAGCTTCTGGAGCAGAGCAGAGCACATGGGAGGCTCCAGAAATGCCTCTGGAATAAAGGAGTGACTAAATGAATGGAACCATGACCTGTTTTCTTGTGTTGTGTGGGGAAAAGCACTGGGGTCAGACCAAGGGCTGTGCTGTGAGGTCTGCTGCAAACTCATCCTTGAACTTCACTTATAAGAAGGGGGATTCATCACAAAGAAAAGTTCAGCAATATTCTTTTCTATTCATTGATTTATTCTGTCTGCTTAACACTGAGTCCATATATTACGGAGTCTGAGAAATAAAAGCGCTGCTAAGACATCTCGACATGTGGGAAGTTGTAATCTGGTAGTTGAACTGAGTGTGTGGGTATGGGTGTGGGTGGGTGGGTGGGTTTTATGAAGATGTATGTTAATGGGGTGGGAAAGATTGGATATTAATAGAGTCTACAGATATGCAAATCTTTTAAGAAGGTATTTATATACATTCCAGAGTGACACTGAATTACATCAAGATTCTTTTGGTCAAAGTAACAGAAAGAATTTCCAACTCACTTAAGCAATAACAAGGAATAACTTTGATAAAGATACAGAGGTATGTCCTGGAACATATAGGCAAGATTATTCAGACATTCCCAAGGAACTGAAACCCAGAACTAGCAAGCCAGGGAGCACCACACAGCTTCCTGCAGTCCTGCTCTCTCCCATCCTGACTGTGCACTGCACGGTCTCTGATCTCTGCCTCTCTGCGTGGGTGCCCCCTCTTTTCCTCTCAGCAGAGCTTTCTTCCTTGTCCATCCCCACAGCCTCCCCCACCATGCCTGGTTTACACTCCCTCAATTTTAGCAGTAAACGGAGCCTGAGAACAGTATTTTTCAGTCTCAATTCCAAAGTCACAGGAGAAAGACCTGATTGGCCCTGGCTGGGCCAGTGTCTCCATCTGCTCCAAGTAACCACAACCAGTGGGACAAGTCACTCCCTCAAATGTGGAGGCCAGGGTGTTGACATTCACATTCGTCAACTCTTATTTAGTACATGATGGCAACCCCTGCTGGATAGAGGCATATAAGAGCCCTATTTCCTTTCCCCAGCTACCTCCCTGTGAGGATGTGTGAAAATGAAGGCAGATCTCATTCAGAATTCTGCCACACATTCAAACATTTACGAATGGATAGGCACAAAATGTCATACCATCTGCTCATACTGTAACAGAGTGCAGCCAAGAGGGGGCCCCAAATAGGGATTTGCAATGGGGTCCAGAACTCAGGGTGTCCAGGAAATATTAGAAAGACATGTAAGATGTCCTCACCCCTTTCCCCCACAGCTGTGAGTTGGGGGAAGGGACACATGGAACATGCAGGGCTGTTTTGAATAGCAACAGCTTTGCAGCTAACCTCTGGCATGGTCATTTAACATATCTATAGTCTTTATGTGGTTGCATAGATATGTTAAATAGCTGTGGCCATACTTTGAGCCAGGGGGAGGGAAGTGACTTCCACCCAAGACATAACTGGGAGGCAACTCCCCCTGGTTACAGCACCTGCATGAGAGCTTGGAGATGATTGGCTCCACACCATGGGGCCACACCTGCCCAGACCCACGATGGCAGCCCAGTAAAGCTGGAAGGATATGAGAGTGCTGGCAAGTGTAGCCAATTGTGGGAGGAGTAGGAAATGGGGCTGCAGAGGAGGATTAGCACGGGGATTCAAACCGAGATACGGCAGCCATTAAAGGGAGAACCACCCGGTTTTGGCAGAGTGGAGATCCCCTCGCAGCTTTGCCAAAGAGAACCATGTGGCTTTGCCAGAGTGGGGATCCCTGCAGCTTTGCAGGGGAGAACCACTCGGCTTGATCCTGGCCGACAACACAGCTGATGGTGTCGGGAGCCTGAATCTACTTCTTTTCCTGAGATATGGTACCCCAAATTAGGGCTGAGGGAGAAGGAAGGACTGTGTGTGTCTGTGGGTATCCTAAAGGACTTTGATATTTTAATGAAGACATTAGGTCACTACTTTAATTCTGTATAGCTTTAAATAAACATTTCCTTTTCACAAATCTCTGGCATTGACGGATGTCTTTCCTCTGACAGCGGACAAGCGAACCTACTGGGGGGTCCTTTCGGTAATAGTATAACATACCCCCCTTGACCCTGTCTGGTAATAATACCAGCTTGGAGAAGTAGCACCTGACATCACCTTGCATGGCAAGTGCACTGGAAGGAGGGAGAAATGACAGCAGGCACTCCTGCAACAGAATCAGCTCCACTTCCAGTGGCACCACAGGCTGAATCTTCCAGCATGTGCCAGCCAAGCCCTTGTCCTAGCACCTCTCACAGGGGCTTTAGCCGGCAGCTTTAGCTGGCAGGCCTACTCTGATAGGTGCCACATGGATGCAAGAGTACAGGAGTCTTTACAGTACTTCTAGCCAATCCTAGCTTCATCCGGAATTAATAGACTAATAATATAGTCAGAATGCATACAGTTGCCTTCTGCCATCTTTGGAGAGTGGACTCTTGTCCAGACCCCTCCAGATGTACCTGCCATGCCCTGGAATGTGGATTCCTGCTTAGGGACTACAGATGGTAACCAACCAGCCCTATATTTAGATGAAAAATGTGTGTGTACACGCATGTGCGTGCACCCCCACACCCTGGGTGGCACCAGTGGGTTGGCTGTAGAGGGGCCTCTGTCAGATGTGTTGGCTTCCTTTAAAGGGTTGTTGTGGACACTCCCCATCCCCAACTACTGCCTACACATCGCGGCCCAGCCCCATCAGCAAAAGAGTCTGGGAATATTCTCTTTCAGTTGGACATACTGTCTGAACAATACAGGGGTCTCACTCAGTACCAAGGAAAAGGTGAGAATAGAACTTGGGTGGGCAGCCAGCCATCTCTGCCACACTTGCTCATCTAAAGCAAATCTCTTAACTTATGTCTCAGGTTCCTTATCTGTAAAATGGATTATCAGCACCCACCATGCTGGTTTCTCAGGGTTTGTGTCAGAATCAAAAGAAAACAGCTTGAAAACTAAGAAGCCTTGTTTACATACACAATTCAGACAGTTTACACAAGACACCACAATGCCGTGAAGCCATCAGAAGTGTCCATCTTTCCAATTAAAATATAAGCGAGCACTTATTCCTGATCCCCCATGCTTACTTATCTTCTGCAGACCAAAATAAAAGTGTCCCTTTGTATTGTCAAGGGTCCTCTGTGGCACCTGCTAGTTTACGGGAGGCTGACGGGACACACCTGGAGGTGACATAAGGTTGTGCAGCATTGACTGGGGCCTGCCCTGGGCCCAGGGCTGCATTTCACACAGATCACCTCACTTCATCCTCATGCAGACACGGAGTGGGAGCTGCTTTGCCCTTGCACCTGCAGACAAGGAAACAGATGAGTACAACCAGCACCCAACGCAGGTGGAGTGGAGAGCCTGGACTGGACACTGGGCCCTGACTAAAATCCTTGAGCACCATTCAATTCTAAAATTCTGTGGCTTCCAGTGACCTTCTGTACTGGGTAGAACTGTGTCCCTCAGAAAGATAAATGGAAGTCCTGACTCTGGTATCTGTGAGTGCGACCTCACTTGGAAATAGGGTTTTTGCAGATGTAATCAAATTTAGATGAGGTCACAGCAGATTAGGGTGGGTCCTAATCCTACAATTGCTCTCTTCATAAGAGGAGGGACTTTTGCACAGACAGTGGAGAGAAGGCCACAGTGAAGGCAGAGGCAGAGATTGAAGAGCTGTCTCTACAAGCCAAGAAATGCCAAGGATTGCTGGCAAGCACCAGAAGCCAGGAGAGAGGCAAGGGATGGTTTCTCCCTTAGAGTTCTCACAAGGAACCAGTCCTGCCAACACCTGGATTTTGGACTTCTGGCTTCCAAAACTGTGAGAGAATAACTATCTGCTGTTTTGATGCCCCTGAGTCTGTGGCAGTTATACCAGCAGCCCTGGGGAACCAATCCACCGTGTGAATACACAATGGTCCTGTGAGAGCTGGCGTGGCCGGCTGTCCTCCCCGCCCAAAGTGCGCATGAGGTCCGCCTTGTTTGGCGGCACAGCCTTAGCTTCCTGAGGGAGGTGTTGTCTTCACAGACTCAACAAGTCCTTCCCCAGGCCCTCTCCTGATCTCATGCCATGCTGAGCAGGCGGGAGGGTGGGTCTCTCAACGCACCTTCGAGACACGGAATTCAGCCAGAGTGGCTCCGCAAAAACCAAGGGAACTGACCCACGTGTTCAGGCCACAAGACCCAGTAGGGTGGGGCAGAGGGACAGCCCGTCACTTTTCTTTTTATTTAGGTTGCACTGAAATCTTTGTGAATCTATTTGCTGAGTGAGGAATCATTTGCATTTTTCAAGGTCCAGATTTCTACACTTTTTGGTCATTCCACCTTCAAGATATTTGTCAAATCTACACATCACCTGTGCTTTTCTAAAGGCAGTTTTATAACACTCCCCAAAATGGAAAACCAGAATCTCCTGCCATGAATAAAAAGTAAAAATATCAAAATAAATGTTTACTGTCTACCTGTCAGGGAACATCCTCGCCAGGAAAAGGGTGTCTGGGAAATTGGGGCAGGATCAGTGCTACTCCCATAGGCCAGAGAATTTTTTAAGACTAGAACTACTTTGAAAACTACTGGAAAAGATTAAGTAACAATATGGAAAAAATTTTATTGTCAACTTTATCACTGCACTGCTCTCAAGATTCTCAGACCACCATAGATCTACCTGTCCGGCACAGCATTCTGCGGAAAGAGAGTTCTAGGATGGGATAAATCGAATGGGCTTTTAAATACTGAGCGCCTCTCACACTTCAAAGAACAGATGCCGGTATTTTCAGTCTGAGAAGATGAACCGTACGGACATCTGCCATCTGTCTGACCTTGCTTAAGTGTCACTTTATCACCCCCGATAATAACTGGCGATGTGTCTTGTCTTGACTGGAGAAAATAAATAAGACTACTGGGCTAAGAAGAGATCTTTTCATTTTGCTGGTAAGAGGAGAAATCTGGAAACGGAGCCAAAGAATACAGGCTAACCTTTGTTCCGAGATCGCATGGAGGCCAGAGGAAAGAGCTGCTGGGATAAAGAGAGATCTGTGTTTCCAACTCGCGGGGGCAGACGGGATGCAGCACTTCACAGCACACAGCAAGCCCTTCTACTACACTGAGGCCTGACACAAAATTAATGTGTCTCTTTTGTCGAGTACTGTTTTTCCTGGAGTTTAAGATGAAGGCCCAGCCCTCCACCATGTGATCCCAATATAGTGATGGAGACACGAGGGGTGCCAGGCAAGTCCAGGCTGTGGGCACTAACCTTCAGGAGTTTGACAGCCATGTAAAACACCAATGACGTTGTGTTTCCTGCTCTCTTCTTTCCTGTGCACACTGCCATTTACAAAAGTGGCAAGGTAAGAGAGTGCAAATTGCCCTCCGCAGTAATACTCCCAAGCTTACCATAAACGGCAATTCCAATACAAATCAACTGGGAAGAGCATATAAAGACCAGGAATGTGACATTTCTCATGAGGGACGGCCAAGGGCGAAGGGGGAGTAACCCTTGTTGCAACCAGAGTGAATGTATCAGTGATAGTCCTGGCCTGAAACAGACGGGACACTCCTCTGGAGTTCCAAAGAGACTCTTTAGTGAAGGGACCCTTTCCTGGAGGCATGGGCAGGCTCATGGACACAGCAAAGCAGAAAGCTGTTACCACCCTCTATTGATTTGCTAGGGCTGCCATAATAAGGTACCACAAGCTAGATAGCTTAAACAACAGCAATTTATTTTCTCACAATTCTGGAGTCCAGAAGTCTGAAATTGGGGTGTAGTAGGGCCAGGCTGCCTCTGAAGGCCCTAGCAAAGAACCTGTTCCAGGCTCTCTCCTGGATTCTGGTTGTTCTGTGGCTTGTGGCAGCCTAAGTCCAGTCTTCTCATGGCATTCTCCCTGTAAACATGTCTGGGTTCACATTTTCCCCTTTTTATAAGGGCACCAGGCATAATGGATTAGGGGCCCACCCTATTCCAGTGTCACCTCATCTCAGCCTAACTTCTGGAACGGCCCTATTCCAAGTTGAGGTTACATTCTGAGGTACTGGGCGTTAGGACTTCAAAGTAGAAAGTGGGGTGGGGGCACACAACCCAACCCATAACACACTCCTAGGCCTGGAGAGGCAAAGGAGTGAGAAGGTGTTGGAGAGCCTGGCTGAGAGCCGAAGCCCAGCAATGGCTGTCATCCAGAAGGACACAGGGGTGCCAGAACTGCTCCAAACAGGAGAAATAAACACTGCAACCTCTTTTTCATCCCATTCTCCAGGCACTAAGCCCAGCAAGAAGGTAGAAAACTAGGCAGCCAGGCTGTTACCAGATTCAAGGGGTTCGCTGCTTGGGGTGCACTATTCAAGAAGGAGTCCTCCTCACTGCAAAGTAGTTTTATTTACTTGCAGCAAATAAATGAGACAGGTGATCCATAGCCAAAGCTCTGCCTCCCCCAAGGGTTAGTTTCATCTTTCCTTGTTTTTGAGGTCTTCTATTTCTGTAGGTTGTAGACTATATTTTATTTTTATACGTTGTACAATAGCAAAAGTGATGCAAATGATTCTTGGCCATAAAAGTGCAATTTGTGTCCCTGGAGATGCAGATTATCGCCTTGTGGATACTGACCAGAATGTATGAATAGCTATTCACACATTCTTTCCAGCATTTCTGAACAGACCTCCAGGAAGTATCAAGCCATATGCTATGACAAATAGAGACATTTATTAAAGATGCAAGATACAAGAAACATTGTTCATAGGACAATGACACCTCAGTCCCCTTCAAAGTAGGCACCTTGGGACCTCATACATAGTTCTCCTAATTGCCTTCAGCTGCCCCTTCATAGTTTCCTGAATCTCGGGATGGCCTAAAATGTCTTCCCTTTCAAAGGTGATTTTAGTTTTGGGAAAAGCCAGAAGTCACAGGGCAGCAAATCTGGGCTGTAGGAGGGCCGAATCACCTGGGTGATGTGATGTTTCACCAAAAAACTGCACAAGATGTGATGCAAAAGCAGCTACATTGTTGTGATGAAGCTACCAATCCCCAGTTGCCCATAGCTGTGGCCTTCTGAATCATCTGAATAGTTTTCACAGGAGAACATTCAAGCTTAATGCAAAATCTGATGCAAATTCCTTGCTCTACCCCACAGGTGGCAAACACAAGGCCCTTGAGCTGAATCCAGCCCTCCACCTTGTTTTATTCGGCCCGGCACCTTGTTTCTACCATGCAGCAGCGCTGAGCTCTCACTTAACTGTTAAGGAGTAGTTACCGTATTTTTTGGACTGTTAAGATGCACTCTCCTGCCCCACACCCCAAATTTGGGAGGAATAATGGTTGTTAATGCTGCTGTTGAGTGTTTACATTTACACTGGTGAAATATTTTGTTATTTATGTTATTAAATATTTTACCACATTTTAAAATATATTTCATATATTTTATATATTTTTAAAATTATATATATATATAATTGATTTGAAAGAGAGAAGGGGCGGGGGGGAGAAAGAGATAAATATCAATGTGAGAGAGAGAGTCATTGACTGGTTGCCTCCTGTACTCACCCCGATGGAGGATCAAACCTGCAACCTAGGCATGAGCCCCAACTGGAAATCGAACCCACAACCTTTTGGTTCACAAGACAATACTCCAACCAACTGAGCAACCCAGCCAGCACTGGGTTTCCTTTTAATCTTCACAATGGCCGTGTGAGATAGGTAATATTTACATCTCCCTTTTAGAGATGAAGAAACTGAACATAAGGTAGAGCAGCGTGCCCAGGGTCATAAAGCCTTGGGAGTGTCTGATGTAGGGGCTTTGTCTTCAGACCAGATGTCCTTAGTTGCAGTGTTATGCTGTTTGTTCATTTAGCAAACCGGTGGCCCTCAAACCCTCTTCAAGTTATACTTAAACAGAACAACCATGACTTGGAAAATTAAAGGTAGGCTCTTTAAAAAAAAAATCAGAGGATAATATATCTTACCAGGCTGGGACAATGAAGAGTAAAATGATTTTCAATACTTTCATTTCTCTCTCCGAAGAAATTAGGCAAAACGTATCAACCTGAGAGAAGTGGCTATCCAAACAAATTCCTGGTTATTACTACACAGTGCGGCTTAAATGAAAAGTTTTTGCTCGCACAAGAGGCCAGTGTTTGGCATCTACAGTGCCCAGCAGGTATCTGTCTGCCAGGTGCCGCACAGGGCAGGGGCCACCTGCCAGAGGAACGGCCAGCGGAGCCCCGCCCACTTCTCCTGGCCCGCCTGCTCCTGCCAAGGGCAGGCCGAATATCAGGGCTGCACCTGGGGCTTGAGTTCATGAAAGCCTTTAGAGCATTTAAAAAATGCACCTGATTGCTCAACTCTGCTAAAAGGTGAGGAGTGAAATAAAAGCTGCTTCAACATCTGAATAAGTCATCACCCTCCATCCTTGGGGCACCTCATGGAGATCAGAACTCCTGCCACTCACAGTTGACATAAAAACACAGCACTGCCTGCTAACAAAAATAAGGGGCGGGGCCGAAGCTAGGCTCTGATTACCTGGAGTGGTGTGATGAGGGTACCTTTCATGTTGATAAGCTGTCTGAGGGCCCTTCATCACAGTGCCCTGTTCTTGGAGGTTTGGGCCAAGGCAAGCCAGTGTAAACCATTACCCAGAGCTCCAGACTGTACTGGGCAGTGGGCTGTATGAAGGCACAGGAGCTTTGAGGCCAGGCGGCTGCAGATGCATTTCCCCCCAGTGCCAGGAAAGGTTCAAATTCAAAAACAAATGTATTTATCACTTCCAACTGCTCAGCTCCATAGGGCAGGGCATCCTGCCTCAGGGTGGAGTGTCAGCTTGCAGTGGGAACAGTGGCAGATGGCCAACGGAAATTTCACATTTCACCAAGGTTCCTGCCACTCCACAGTGGTCCTGCAGGCCCAGCATCACCCAGCCGAGAGTCCGGCTTCCCGGCCAGTCCTGGAGACACAGGCTCCAGCCAAAAGCCAGACCCTGAAATCAGCAGCCAGCCCCTGCCACAGTGGCTGGATGCTGAGACTCACTGAGCCATCCCCATGTGGTGACTAAAGTTCTTTCTGAACCGGGAATGTGGGCCAAGGGGGAAATCCATCATGAGCAGGCAAGTGGTGATTTGTCTAAATCCCCATGACATGCCCCCTGGGCTCCCTACAAAAGGGGCCAGAGCTGCTTCTGCTCCAAAACAATGCTACCTTTGCCTGGTGGTCCAGGGCGCTGGCTGGACATTTTCCAGAGAGGAGAAAAAGAATTACAGACAGTTGTAATTTTCCAGCTCACCAGGCTCCAGGCTGATGAGGAGTCCTTCCTCCCCCAACCTAGGCTGCACCATGGCTGGAGTTCTTCCTAAAACAGACTAGATTTTGTCACTCTGCAACAGAAAATTCTGGAAGAAGTCCACACCCCTGTGGATGCCATTCCAGGTTCTCTCTGTATCTACCTGTCCTGTCTCCACACTTTCTCCTTCATGTGCCTTATTAACCAGCCCACTACTCCCCAAGCAAGCCACATGCTTTCATACCATACAGAATAGTCCTACCCTTTCTACCTTCTTCTACTCACACCTCAAGGCTCAGCTTCAATACCACCTCCCAGATGAAGGCTCTCCTGCCCTTTCTACCCTCATCCAGGCGGAACTTGAACACCTCCCTCCCTTCGTACACCGTCTTGACTCTGTATACCTAACTTCACTGTAACATTAATCACAATGTAGCTGGCTTATTTGATTATATGTCTGTCTCTCTGACCTGATCATTAGCTCAATCCAAGTAAGGGCTCCTTTTTTATTTATCTATTCTCAGTGACTACTATAGTCCCTGGCACATAGTATGTGCTCAATAAATGGAAAGAATGCATGAACAAATGTCCAAAATCATCCCCTTTCTTGGTATAACTTTTCTTAGGAGGAAATAATCTAATTCCGAGCTTCTAAGGGTCCAAGAACATTTATCTGTGGGAAGCTGTTTGCTCTGGACAAATGCTGCCTTCCCCCATCCCTAGAGAATAACCGAGGCAAAGAAGGCAACATGCAAACTAACCACTTCCAGATAAGTGTGCTCTCAGATGCTAATAATTTTACTGTGTGTAAAGAGCAAAGCCAAACCACACACAGAAGTGAGACTTCCTGAACATCCCACACCAGGCATTCACTTTGCTGCTCTGATGGAAGTTTGATGATAACAGCCATCTGAGAAAAGAGGCACTGTGCGAGAACAGGGAGATTCTGATTATTCTCTTATGTACAAATCTTTGGCCTTTACCTTTTGCATGCATTGCACCCGAAGAGAAGGTAAAATGGCGCAATAGCCTAGGTTTACAACCTGAGTGGCACCATCCCTATAGAAGTCGAAACCTTCAGCGTCAAACTGTTACTCTCTTTGGACTTTTTTGCCTTAAAAAGGATTATTATTATTACCCTTAAGATTGCTGGAAAATCACCTCCTCTAAAAATAAAATAGGCTAAAACATGAAGCAAATATTCCAATTTTCCCAAAGATGGAATTTACAATTTCTATATTCTTAGAGCAAGATCAATGTTCCAGTGAGCATCATAATAAACTAACCTTTACGCGGGGGCATTGCATTTACAAAGCACTTTCACGTGTGTGACTTCACTGGTAACTCTTGCTCTTTCCATCAGTTCCACACCTGGCAAAGGGGCCAATGTTCAAGCGCTCTTCTCCTACGTCTCTCCCACCCTCTAAAGCAGCACTGCCCAATAATAATATAATGCGAGCCTTGTAGGCAATTTTTAATTTTCTAGCAGCTTCATTAAAGTAGTGAAAACAAACAGGTGAAATTAACTTTAATAATGTATTTACCTGATATATCTAAAATATTCTGATTTCAAAATGTAACCAACACAAACAATTGTTAATGAGATATTTTACACATGTTTTTTTCCCTCCATAGTCTTTGAAACCTGGTGAGCATTTCACGCTTACAGCACTTCTCTATTCGCACACCTCAAGTGCTCCATAGCCACCAGTGGCTGCTGACGACCACACTGGACACTGGGGGGCTAGACTAGACCCCCTGCAGGCAGGGCATGGCTCGGCCTCTCACACTAGTGTGCCTGTCGCTGTGCCCAGCACAGGGGTAACAATGTGAATGCCTGAGTCTGTTTGCTGTCATCACAGAAACACCATAGACCAGGTGGCTTAAACAACGAACACGTATTCCTCACAGTCCTGGAGGCTAACTCCAAGATCAAGACACCGGCAGATTTAGCGTCTGGGACGGCCTTGCCTCCAGGTTCATACATGGCCACGGGGGCAGGGGTGAGGCAGCTCTATGGGACTCTTTCATAAGGGCACTAATTCCATTCATGGGGCTCAACTTCATGACCTAACCACCTCCCAAAGGCCTCACTTCCAAATACCAGCACACTGGGGGTTAGGATTTTACCTACAAATTGTGAGGGGACACAAATATTCTGCCTATAGTAGTGAGCAGTGCCCATGAACGACTTCAGTCCCCCAGAAATGGAGGCTGAGTGTATGAGTGCTGCCCCATAGCCCGGCCAAGGGTATCTGTCACATACGGTGTAAGCAAGCACAAGCTAAAATCCTGTTATGGTGAAATTCTCTAAATCAAAGAAGGGTGGCCAGATAAGGGCCGATCACATTCATATTTGGAGCACTTTTCAAAATGAGGGAAATACCAGTTCAACAAAGCAAACTGATCACCCCCTGGGAATTCAGAATAATGTAATTTAACCTTCATCTAAGAGAGAAACACAGTGTGTCTCCAGGAGACTTCCTTGAAATGGATCAGCCTGAAACACCCGCTACCACAGGACCAGGTGGTAGGAAAGGAGCCTGGGGCTAGGAAGGAAAGACAAGTGCAGGCTTCTGTGTCTTGCCCTCTCTTTGTTTCAGGACTCCTCGAGTTTTATCCTAAAAGCTGATACTTTCTACATGTGCTCTTTAGAAACAGTAGGGCACTGATGCCAGGAAAAGCAGTGACGTCAGCCCCAAGCCCCAGGCCAGCCGCCTTTGGGAAGACCTCAAGGACACGAGGAGACGACGGCAGAGCTCAGAGAACGCACCATCTATTTTTGCTCTGTCCAGTCAGACGGGTCTAGATTCCCAAACACGCAGATCCCAAGGTCTTCTGAAGGAACAGATCCTAAGCCAGCAGTTCGCAGACTTTAGTGGGTATTAAAGTCATCTAGGGGGCTGATTAAAAATCCATGCTGTTGAGCTCCACCCTTCAGAGTTTATTTTTTTTTATTTTTACTCATTAATTTTAGAGAGAAACATCAATTTGTTGTTCCACTTATTTATTCATGCATTGGTTGATTCTTCTATGTGTCCTGACCAGGAATTGAACCTGCAACCTTGGCGTATCCAGACAATGCTCTAACTCAGCAGTCCCCAACCTTTTTGGCACCAGGGACTGGTTTTTTCACAGGGTGGAGGGGATGTGGTGGGAGGGCAGGGGGCAGAGCTCAGGTGGGGGGAGGGGCAGGGGTCAGGAGGCGGAGCCCACCACACCTCCTGCGGGGAGGCGGGGCAGAGACAGGAAGTGGAGCTCAGGAGAGCTTCCCTAGCTGCCCAATTGGATGAGTACTGGACCTCAGCCCCTGGGGTTGGGGACTCCTGCTCTAACCAACTGAGCTACCTGGCCAGGGTCAGAGAGTTTAATTTACTTATTCCAAGGTGGGTCCCAGGAATACACATTCTCATCGAGTACTTTAGGTGATCCTGATAAAGGAGTTCCATACTTTGAGAAAAACCCTAAGTAAGCTATTATCCACTTTTTTCTCTCCTTTCTAAATGTCCCCAAAGCTGTATCTTCTGGGCCATAACTATGGCTGTACAATTCATGTGCTACATAACAGCTCCCAGCTGAGGAAGCAAATGGGAGCTGGGATCTAGGTGCTGGGCATGGAACTGTACCACCCAGAGTAATGAACACTCTTTCTTTGAGCAGAGGCAGCTCCAACTTGCAAGCCTTGTGCCCTAGTGTGGGGCTGTGTCAGCCCAGAGGGGGCCCTGTTTTCTGGTTCACACAAGACACTATGTAGGCAGCAACAGCCCTAAAACTGCTGTCTGACACCTTGGACACCTCTTCCCCAGGCCCAGCAGCAAGCACCCTAAGCCAATCACTGCTCTCGAAGGCAGAAACCAGACCTGGGCTGGATGGCTCATGCATCGTTAGCTGCCGAGCCACGAGGCGTTTCCTAAGGAAGTGGCAGGCTGGGAGGTAGGTAGGTCAGCTCCTCCCTGAGCAAGCCTGGCCAGCTTCTCCGTACGAATGAAGAATGCACCCTTGCCTCACTGGGCCTCTTTCCTGGAAAGGCTCTGCCTTGCTGATCTTTTGTGCAGATGGCACATGTCTCCTGGGTGTGGTAATTATTTAACAGGAATGGTGGCTCCACGGGAACAGCTGAGCAAGTCTCCAGGTCAAGGGGCTTACCGAGGGGGCAGACTATTGGATGGGAATGCGCAAGGGACTGACTATATTTTTACAAATTCTCTTCTCTCCCTCCTGTTCTCCGCAGCCTCTTCAATTTTATGAACTGGAGGAACACCTCGTGACAGAGCGTGTATTTGCTGCAGACAAAGAGCCAGTCGTTGAACCTGCTGTGACTCTCAGATGCGTCCTTGGTGAAGTGAAAGAGGACTCCCTTGAGCTGCTAAGAGGGAGGAAATGCAATCTGGTCTGGGCTGGAAATCCTAGCTCTCGGACAACCTGGCTAATTGTTACTGGGCACAGAGACAAAGAATAGATAAGAATTTAAAGCCACAGAGAAAAGAAATCTCAAAGGGATTCAACAGTGTAGTTTAGTAAAACGGCAGCTGGGATCTGAACCTACCTCCATTTGTTCCCTGAGCAGCTATGAGGTGCTGCCTGTCCAGCGGGCTCCCAGCAGGTCACGGCACTGCCTGTCCTGGGTCCAGGGAGATACAGGAGAGGGCTCACTCACAGAATGGTAGGTGGCACAGGCATAAACTAATAAAATGTGGTGGTAGCAAGAAAGGGAAAGGCATCAAGGGCTGTGGCTGCACCCTGGAAGGGAGGTCCCGGAGGATGACAGCAGCCCCTGGGTGGATCAGAGGGAAGCACGGAGAGAACAGCATGTGCGAAGGCAGAGCAGCCAGTGAGCATGCTCTGTGAGATGAAACACAAGCAATCCTGCCTTGCTGAAGCCTAGAGTGAAGGAAGCGATGACTAGAGATAAGACACGGAGGACAGGCTGAGGCCAATTGTAAAGTCCGGATGATGTGCTAACTCTACCTTCATGGCTCTAGCTGTTCCAAGCTTCATATTCATTCTGATTTATTCTAATTGGGCGAGATTTCATTTTGCATGAAACGGTTCTGAGGCCAGGGGAACACGATAATGGACTGATTGGGTCCACTCCTGGACACGAGAGAGGGGTCGACACCAATGAACTATTGGGAGGAGGTACAGGGAATGAATTCTAGGGTAGCATCCAGTGAATGGCCCTTACAAACACCATCATGCAATGATCATCATTCATTTCAGTAGCTCCTACCAACTGTCCTTTAGCTTATTTCCAATATTTTGTCATTACAGAGAGTGAGTGCCATGACTGAGATCCTCACACGTGCACATTTGCATATCCAGGATATCTGCAGGGTAAATTCCTAGAAGTGGAACTTTGTCTCAGAAGGTGTCTGTTCTGGTAACTCTGACAGACACGACCGTATTGCCTCAAAAGGGCTGCACCCACTCAACACCCACGGACAGCATCTCTGAGTTGCTCCCTCCCAGACGTCCTTGCCTATGTGCCATCAACTTTCTCAGACCTGTAATTCCAAAGTTCATTTTGACAACAGTGTGACTAACAGATAGGAGGGGCAATAGAAGCAGGGGTAAGAAAAGCAGTTACATAATTACAGTAATAAAAGGGAGAGATGCTAACGGCCTGAACTACGGTAGCTGCCATGTGTTTGAAAAATAGGGGTGGGGTCAAGACTGCTGCATGTTCTCAGCACAGTGTGGCAATGGAAGATGTCATTGTGCTGCAAATCTTGCACCGAGAAGGCTTTGTTTTGACATAAAATAAAAGAGAAAAAGATTGTTATTATTAAGGCTATTCCTGACCTAAGAGTCCTTCGACAGATGACTGGATAAAGATGTGGTACACATATACAACGGAATACTACTCAGCAATAAAAAATGATGAAGTATTGCATTTGCAGCATGGTGGATCTTGAGAGTATCATGCTAAGTAGAATAGGTCAGATGAGAAAGGACAAGAACCATGAGATATCACTCATATGTGGGATATAAAACAGAAAGCAAAACCAAACAAACTCAGACACAGAAACAGTGTGGTGGCTACCAGAGGGGGAGGGGGTGAGGAATGATGAAGAGGGAAAGGGGGATCAGATATACGGTGATAGAAGGATATTAGACTTTGGGTGGTGAGCAGACAACGCAATACACAGATGATGTGTTACAGAATTGCACACCTGAAACTTATATAATGTTATTGGTCAGTGTTACCACAATAAATTTAATTTTAAGAAAGACTTTTTCAATTGGAAATCTAAAATAAACATGCTAAGTATCAAAGGCCTTAACACAGAGAATTCGAGTTACACTGTACAATCTTAGATCTCTAAAACAAACCTACTCGGAAATGGAATAACACGTTATCACAGCACACGTTAAATAGCTTTCTGATAACGAGAAGGGCCCAGAGCATAAGAGAATGTGACCACAATGACCTCACTAAAGCAGAATGAAGTACTGAACCCTAAGGACTGCTGTTCAACTCATGGAAAATCTTTCATCTCTCAGCCCTTCCCCTGGATCCTACAGACCAGAGCATCCTCAGCTCCAGCATCGGGTGCTTTGTACACCAGAGGAGGCATCACAGCAAACGCTGGCTGAAGCAGTGTAAGATCGACCTCTGACAAATTTTACCTTCTTTCAAAATGATACTCGATTATGTGTAAAATCTTCTTGTGACTATAAGGTACTGTATACAATGCACTTGGCTACTGGGGTGCATAAATCCCTCTACATTGCTCACATTTCTCGGAATAGCTGAAACTATTCCCCTACTGGGTCCAATGATGGCAGAAAAAAAGATTTTTTCTTCCAAATCTCCTGACCTTGTAACTACCCACCCAATCCTGCTTTTCTCATTATCCACACCAACCATTTCAAGATCCTTTTTTCTTATAAAACTCTTGAAGGAAAAAAAAAAAAAGAAAGGAGAACATTTTTGAAATAGTTTTGAGGGGGAAAAAACCAAACACATATCTAAGAGGTTTAATGTGTGAATGGGTTGGAGGGTCGGATAAACAGGTGGGTGGGGTGGCGGCTTGGCTGGTCCTGGATAAACCAGTTCAGGTCACATGATGCCGTATCTGTGGGAGTCCCTGGGGAAGGGAGCAGGAGGTCTGCAGGCCTGAACATCAGAGCGGGAGAGGTTGGCTGGGTGTTCTGGAGCCATCTCGGCACCAGAAGAGCCTCTCAGAGCCAGAGATTACTGGCTCCTAGGCATTCAGTGCCCCGGACTGGACCCCGGACTGAAGGCACACTGAAGGGGCTGGCCAGTCTGGGTGTGAGGGCTCGGGGAATTCTCTGGACTCCACGCATTTCGGCACCCTGTCCAAGAGCCATGTGCCCGAGCCCAGCCTGGTGCAGCCACCTGCTCCCGCTCAGCTGGAACCTCCTCCAGCACAGGGGCTGGGCAGATGCTGTACACTCGCAGTGGGTGCCTCATTTATTTCTCCTGCAAAAACCTTTTTTAAAAAAACCAAAACATTTATTTACTGCCTGCAAAAACCTTCCTGAGCTTCTACCAGTATCTCCTTCAGCTTCCCTTATTTCCCAGAATGTATGTACAATGGGTGCTGCTTGGCCAGGGTGCCAAAGAGCCCAGAGCCCAGAGAGCTCCCTGAGCGCCCAAACCTTGCCTGGCCAGCCCCTTCAGGGCTGGGTCCAGTCCGGAGCACTGGGTGATTGGGAGGCAGTAACCCCTGGCCAGAAGGAGTATCTCATGGCAGCAAAAGTTTTCCCTCAAAGACCCCACTACAGACAGGTTTAAAGCCAGCTCCAGAATGCTGTATCCCTGGCTCCTCCTCGAGTCCTATTTCCTGTTTCTGTCGTGCCACTTCTCAAGGCCAGGGGAAGACATTTGTCCTCCATGACACCTCCCTTGCCTGCCACCCACAAGGGGCTCTTGCTTGTCCTTCAGTCACTGCTGTCTGGGATCATTATTGCAGCAGTGGCTTCCTCAGCAAGAGCTCCAGCCCTTCAGCACCCACAGGTCCTTTGGTCTCTCCTCAGCAGGAGGAGAGGTAACAGCACACAGGAGATACTCAGGCTGCTGGATTAAGGTAGACTGTGCTGCTCTACCCTCCCCTAAAAACCGCAGTCCAATTCCACAAAGAACCCACTGTATCTTGTAGCTGAGCACGGGTAGCTGAGTCTGAGGACGACAAAATCATGTATTTACTTCTGCTCAGGTCACCTTGCCATCCCTACAAGAGTCAAGCTCTGGATGTGCCTAAGCTCCTGCTCCCTTAGTACTCCTCTCTGCTTCCTTTCGCCCTCTGCCTGGTACCCGTCCACCACCCCATCACCAGCCTCACCAAGGCCTCGGAGCCACGAGACCTCCGGAGTTTGCCCTTCATTCTGAAGGAGCTGCATGAATTCTGTTTTCTGAGTAGAGCTCTCATTGGACAACCAAACCTCTCTCTTGCTTACATTATAAACTTTCACAGAATACTTTGGTGTCTTATTGGGCTTAAAAAAAACACCTCATTAAGGCTAAGGGTGTGGTGGAATAAAGTGAGGGAAGAGACAGGTAGTTTGGTCACAAACAAATTTCTTCCTCTCAGACATGACTGAAGGGGCCTGGAAGAGTTGGAAGAAGTAATGGCCTTCCCTAAAAGGTCCCAGGTGCTTCCAGGAGGTGGTGGCCTTTAGGCAGGCCCCTCTGAAGGGCCTGGTGTCACACAGCTGGTGCCAAGCCCACACAGAGCAGGAACTGCACTCACTCTGTGCTCCGCCTTGGCACTGAAGTAGGAGGCAATTTGTAGGCAGCCACTTGGTCTCCATTAGGCCCACTGAGTACCTTGCCTAACCCATATGGTTTCCCTTTCCTTACAAAGCTGTTTCCTCAGTGGGTTCAGTGAGGAAACCCCTGAATAAACACAGAGTGTGCTGCTGGCCCCGAGGTTTCTCTGAGGTGTACCCCAGGGACACAACCCCCAGCTAGGCCCACTTCCAGTCCGCTTGCCAGCCTTGCAGACAGTCACAGCCGCTGTTTCCACGAAGCCGTTTCTTTCAACAACGTTTACTTCAGCTTCTGAAGGAGAAGCTTATGTCTCCAGACAGCAAGGCAGAGGAAGTCTCTGAGGCAGATGTCCACTGATGGCCCGGCAGCCCTCTGCCCCTCCCTGCCAGAGGGCCGCCCCCCAGCAACAGAACAATGGCTGTAGTCATGCCGGGGAACTCCGCGGCTGGCTCCCAGGTTGGCTCACTTTCAGCATCTGTGTGGTTCAGGGCCCCATCTTGTGTATGTGCGTGGGGTTGTATACACAAGGAGTAGCTGACACGTGAGGCCACAGAGGCTATTATCCCCATTCTAGGGGTGGGGACCTATGGCTCAGAGGTCAGCATCTAAGAATCGACAGGGTCAGAAGTCTAGCCCAGGACTGTCTGACTTGGAATCCCCTATCTTAACCATCATTCTATCTGTGGTGGGATATTTGGGTGCGTGGGACCAGGGCCACACAGCAGGCATGCCATGTGGACCAGGCCCTCACAGTACGGTCAAGCTTGCGGACTGGCTCAGGAACCAGGTGGGCCATACCTCAGGAGGCGGACTGGGGAAAGCCGGGTTTGGCAGGAGCAGAAAACCAGTCCTTTGCCAGCATTATTGCTGCTGTTTTTAGTCCTGAAACCTAAGCAACTAGATAATCTCCACCACTCACTGTTAATAATCTTAGGCTATTCACCTAATCTCTGTGTATCTCAATTTTTTCATCTGTAAAACAAAAATAACAAGATCTACCTCATATGGAGGTTGTGAGAATTGAGTTAATATGTGCAAAGCACCCTGAACTGGGCCTGGCATGTAGTAAGCCCCAAATATTGCTGATGGTATCGTCACCATCCCCATCTTCAGCATCACCGTCCTCACGGCCTGACCCCTCCTTTCTCTATGGGCAGAAGCAAGCACTCCCACCCGCTGCTCTCCAGCCTCTCCCGACATCGCCGTTGCAGCCCTCACCACTCTGTGCCAGCACTCTGACCCTGAGCAGGAGCTGTGACTTCAGTGCCTCACACAGCGCCTGGAGCATAATAGGTGTGCCATAATCACGTGCTGAATGAAGAAAAATTGTGCTTTAATTCTAAGAATAAGGCTTTCAGATAAATTGCAAAGGGTATTTGATTTTACAAGATTTTAAAATATGCCCCCCCCCCCACAGCTCATGCCACAGAGATTGGAACATAGTAACAAGGATAAGAAAATTAAAAGGACTTTAAAATGTGACATGTTAGACACATGCAAGTGACTTGCACTGTGACAAATATTGTATCGAATAATAGTAACAAACCCCACCAGAGGCACTGAGTGTCTCTGAGGCCTGAGACTCCTGCTTCAGTATTTGAAGATGCAGAAATAGGCAATTCCCAAAAAGTATTCCCATGAATTTTCCTCTAAATAAATTTTTTCCCAAGGATCCACCAATGTTCAGAATATTTTAAGATGAACTTGCAAAGACAGGCTCCAAAAACATGTTCACAACATACCGACTGAGGATGTCCTGTGTGTCCTGCCTGCAGATCTGAGTTAAGACATGGTGTCTAGGGGGAACAGACACATGAACAGACAGCCTACAGGTGTCAAGAGGGGTGCCCAGCATGTTTGCAAAGGGCAGAGGAGAAGCCCAATTCAAGGATTCTTAAATAGCAGTAGAGACTGACCTAGGACAGTGGATGCACATTGAGGTTCTTTCCCGGGCAGCTATGGTTCAGAAATACCAGGGCTGCTGCTAAGCACAATGCTGTACATTCTCAGAAGGTACAGTTACCACTCCTGTAACCTAGACTGAAGAGGTCAGTGAGAGAATGCCCTTCGCCCAGGCAGACCACACTCCTCCACTTCACCCTACACCACCCCCACCAGCAGAGTCATCTTTGCTCAAACAAAACCAGTGATGTCCCTGATTGCCACAGCCTCCCACAGCCTGCAGGCCCTCCCCTTCAGTCTACAAATAATAACTGAATGTCATCCTCCTCACCTTGAGAACGCTGGTGACTCGGCGCGCTGAGGGGCAGCGAGATCCTGTCATGGTTGATGACATCCTTCCTTCAACTGTGTACCCGCTGGTCATTGTGGGTGTGCTTCTGATTGTCAAGAGATGGTTACTTTTTGTGCTTGGATAATTATTTTTAAATAAATGAGGTGCTGTGAAAAGAGAAACAACAGTGCCTGTTCATGAGTGATAACCTTTCGCTCACCTCGTATAGCTAGATACTCAGGACTGGAAAGAAGCGCGAGAGTACAAACAAGGGAGCCTGAGATTTGGGACCAAAGAATCTCACAGCTCAGGCCCCTTCCTGTCAGTGTGGCTGCTGGGACATGGTGTCCTCAAAGGGCTAGCTGCCCATCCCTATGCAGGTGGGATTCAGCAGGTAAGGCCTGTAACGTAGTGTCTGACTGGGAATTAACAGCAATTGTGTCCTGTCACCTTGCCCAGCCTGATTACCCTTGAGTAACCTTCCCTCCCCCTTAGAGGCCTGAGGGCCAGGGAAGGCTACTCCCTCAGGCCTCTAGGCATCTGGTAATGCAGGTCCCAGGAAGGAACAGGAGGGAGAGACTGGGCTAGGATGGGGGGCGGGAGGGGGGGGGACAAAGGGGAGGAGGAAGGAAGTTTGGCAATTCCTAAACTGCCACTGGGCCAAGGACACTGGATGTAGCGGAGTAGTAAGCTGCTTTTGTAAACTGAGAAGTTCTCCCAAAGAAATTTCACACCGTGGAAGTGCTTGCTACAGTGAGGAAGGCAGAGGAAGGAAACACCAGGAGGCAGAGGCTGATAAAATAGAGCCCTGTGGAAGAGTCACCAAGTTTGTAAAATGGAAACAGTGAGAACTGAAAAAATAGAATTGTTTACTCTTTGGAACATTTGGCCAGCTCAGGTATTGGGTGATCTTTGAAAATCATGCACTTTTAAAATCAGAACAACATATTGATTTCTCTCTCATTGTAACCTGTTTACAGCAAAAAGTTGCAAAAGTGCAGAAAAGTATAAAGAGATAATCAAAATCACCAGCAAGCTGGCCACCCAGGAATTACCAGTCAACATTTGGTATACTACCTCCTTGGCCTTTGAGCTACATCTACCCATCACCTAAGGATTTTGTACAAAAGCCACGTAACATTGTCAGATGTTTTATTTACTCATCCCACAAACATTTACTGATGGCCCGCGCTGTGATAGGGACACAGCAGTGACCAAAACAGACAAGTCCCCTGTCCTCATAGAGCTGGCACTCCCCATGGGGGACAGAAGATAAATACACATGAAAATATGTCATGTGCCAGGTAGCAGTAAGTGCTATAGAGAAAAATAAGGCAGGGTAGGGGCTGGGAAGGGTGGGGTGGCCGTGAGAGCGGTAAACAGTGGCTACTACTTGTATAGGGAGTGACCGGGGGTGGTCTGCTGATACTGTCAGGCTCGGTCAGAAGCCAGACAAAGTGGAAGTTCAGTCATGCAGATCACTTGGGGCAGTGTTTCAGGCAGAGGGAAGAGCAAGGTCACAGTCTGGGGCTGCCAGCACTGGACATGTGGAAGAACATGTTGGAGGAATATTCGGGATTCCGGGGTGGATGGGGTGCATGGGTGAGGGGCAGAGTGGAGCAGACGGGTCAGGAGGCAGGTGGAGAGGGGCAGTCAGGCCATGGAAGGCACAGAGGCCACCACAGATCCTGTGTTCACTCACCTATCGTTACATGGGGGGCGTCTCCCTACTTCCTTACACTTTGTTACACTTTCTTCAAAAACAGAATTTTGTAATGGCAGCATACAATTCTACCATGTGGACAAACCATAATGTATTCAAACAGTATCTTTTGTGGTTATTTTGATTATTTTTCTGTCGTTAATGGTATGACACTTAACACAAATCTTTGGGAGCTCTCTGGTTAGGTACATACAATAAATGCCTAGAAGTGTAATTGTTTAGTTAAAGAATATAAATAGTAAAAGGTTTTTGATATATATTGTCAAATTTGCCCAGAAAGGTTTGATAAATTATAACTTTGAATGTGTAAGAATTTCCATTTTGTGGCTGGATATGACAACTTTTTTAAACCTTTGGCAATCTTTGTCTGCTCAGGTCCTTCATCCATTTTTTAGGGAGGAGTTTTTCTTATGATTTGAATAGCTCTTTATATACAAAAGTTCTTATTTGCTGTTTTTCCTCAGTTGTGAATTATCTTCTATGTTTGCTTATTATTATTATTATTATTATTTCTCTCCAGAGGACATTTTTCCTTGCTTTGAAAGAGACAGGAAGGGAGAAAGAGAAACATCGATGTAAGAGAGAAGCATGGATCAACTGCTGCCCACATGAACCCAGACAGGGCTGGGACCCGCTGGGACCAGGGATGGCATGCACCCGGACTGGGGGACGAATCTGCAACCGAGGTGCACGCCCTGACCGGGGATGAACCCACAACCTTTCAGTTATGGAACAACACTCCAGCCACTGAGCCACACTGGCCAAGGCTGCTTGTTTATTGTTTTTGACTTAAATTTTCAATTTCTTAGGTAGTCAAATCTATCAATATTTAATTTTTATATCATCTTTTGTTTTCTCACTGCAAGATCAGATAAATACCTACCCTAGTTCTTTTATTTTAAAAATGGTTTCCTTAGAATAAGAAGCATAATTAGTAGGCATATAATAGATGAGAAGAGGTAAAAAATGGTATAGGAAACAGAGAATTCAAAGAACTTATAAGTACAACCCATGGACATGAACTGTCCATGGGGGGGTGCAGCGCGGGGACAGGGCAGAGGGAAATAAAGGGGGAAAAATTGGGAAAACTGTAATAGCATAATCAATAAAATATACTTTTAAAAAATGGTTCCTTAAAAAAAATTAGTTCTATTGTTTCTGGAATAAATATAAAACTGATATCTTTCTACTGAGCCAACCAATTAATATCCTATGATCATTAATTGAGCAGTGTCACCCTTTTTTACTAATATAAAGCATATAATTATAATGTATAAAGTCATATATATGTGTCTATGTATGCAATTACCAGAATTTATCTTATATCTATTAATTTGTAAGTCTATTCTTGAAACAGTACAGACTGATTTACATATTGTAGCATTTTAATAATTTTGATATTTTGTAAGGTAAGCTGTCTTCCAAATTCTTAGTTTTCTATATTTTCTTGTTTATTTTTTCCATCCATTTAGTCTCCCCATAGCTTTTGATCACTGTTGCCACAATCTGTAAAGTAAACAATCTCACAGTAACTTTTATTAGAATAACTGAACACTTACAAATTAATCTGCAGAGGCTACATCTTCACAACTGAGTTTTTCATAATGTCACGTCTCTAAATTTAGTCAGCTCTCTTATGTGCCTCAAAAATATTACCATTTTTCGCATGTGGATCCTGTACATTTCATTTAAGACACTTATCCCAAGATATTTTACTTTTTATTGATATTGTAAATTGTTTTTGGGTTTTTTTGTAGATTCTTTTTTATAAGAGTGCAACTGAATAACCTGGCAGCAGAAGAAATGAGTTTGTGATGCACACCCGGAAGATCACCACCCCCCACACCCCAGCTCCCTGCTCCGCGGACGCAGCTGGAGTGCACAGCCCCGAAGGACAACTGCCTCTCCGTGGGACGCGCTCGGGCGGGGGTTCTGAGTGGAGTATGTATCAGTAAAACTAAAACACTAGGCTGCTACGACCAAAGGCCTAACAATACAGGGGACTAGAGAGAAGAGAACAAAGAGGTTTATTTCCCTCACGCGTGACAGTCAGAAAGGAACATTCCGGCTGGGTGGGTGGCTCTGGTCTGTGAGGTCCATCACGGGCCCTTGTCCCCTGCAGGCTATTGCTTTGCCACCTCAGGGCATTGCTGTCTCCACAGTCAAAGCCAGCCTGCCTGTTCGGCAACATTGTCAGCAGTGCAACGACGAGAGTGGCGGAGGGGCACCCACAGGCTTCAGGTCCAGCCCCAGGACCAACGCACGAGCTCTGATTCCACTAGAAAGAGCTTCACCGCGCTGCCGCACCTGCACGCAGCGGAGTGGGCACATAGTCAGCTTGTGTACCTGGGACAAAGGAAGAAGGGAAGGACCGACAGTGGGCAGCTGCCAACACTCTCTTCCTAGGGGGATCTCCCCAGATTCACATCTCCAGCATAAGGTATCCAGTGGCCTAGCAAGAGCCATCTGCCAAGTCTTATGAGTGGGGGACAGAGAAATGTCAGACATTTCCTGTGGTTGACAGCCCGTTCAGAATGCAATGATTGGGAAATGTTGGTTTCCCAAAGAAAGGGGTGCTGGGCTGGCAAAATAAGAGGTGTCTGTTCACTGTCTAGCCTTACATGCCTGTCATAAGACTTTAAGTTTCTTTAAATCCCTGTAAATGGACAGTTCTTGCTCACTTTCTCTTTCTTGAATTTAGAAGTAAGCAAGCCCCTCTCTCCGACACCCTGCCCCTCAGAGGCCTAGAGGGAGCAGGCAGCAACCTCAGGCACACGAGATCCTGCAGGTCCCGGGCTCTGAGCTCCACAGCTGCAGCTGTCATCAGGGAGGGAACCCAGCAAACTGTTTCCAGGAGCGCTGTCTGTACCAGTCATTTAAGGCCTGGAAGAAATACAATTGCTTGGCCTCACAGAAGAAGTGTCTCTGAAGTGACCATTTGTCTTCTTATTGTCTTTCAGGCGCCTCAGCATGGAGCACCCACGAGGTAACACAGGGAGATACAGTTCCGGCTGTAGCTCAGTAATAGCTGTCTGTGCTTCCAAGTCAACTACAATTAATTGCAAAGAAATCACAGCAAACCTATCACTGGGTCACGGAGTGTGGACTGCTCTTTTCTATTCTTTTGGCCCAGATGCTGTTTCCAGAGCTTTGGCAAACCGACTTCTCTCCCTCCCACTCCTCCTATCTTCTCTTCCTTTGAGGTCTGCGGTTTGTAATGCCTTTTTCAGGTTCTCTCCTCCCCGTTGCATTTGACTATTGGCTCCATTTCACCTCAGTCACAAACAGAACTTGGGTAAATAGAGGTGACAAGGAACTGGCTTTCTGGAGACATGTGGGAGAGCAGAAATGGGAGGCTCCTTAGGAAGCCAAACATAGGCTTGAATACACCCAGGAAGCCACCTCTTGCTCTTTAGCTCAGACATGGCCCCTGGGGAACTGTGAACACGTGAAGACAGATGACCACACCAGATGGGTGCCCCACCTGGAAGCTCCCCTCGGGACGTTAGGAACACAGGCGTACCCCAGTGCCGATCCTGCCTGGACGCCCCTGTTGGACGACCCCCTGTCTCCTCCTCTGAGTCCTGGAAGGGAGTTTCCTTTATTCTCAGTTCTTGAAATGGTAATGATTTTCCTCGTTATCTCTGAAATTTGCAGCGCTGTCATGGGGGACAAATTCATCAATGTTGGTAATCCTCAGATAAAAGGTGCTTTACACTTGTGAGAGAATTATTTCTAATTTTCTCTCGTGGGTATATAGTGAGGATTAATTAGTTAATCTCAGCAAAGTGCTGTAATTGGCAATAGGAATTATCAAGACCCTAGGGAAATTATCACTTTGAGTTTAGTCACTTAAAAAGTGTTCTGCTGTTAACGGCAGCTAAAGCTAAAGTAACAGTTCTAGTGTCTCAGGTGTCACAGACCGGCTTGGTTGCTGGCAGCATCCTAGACCATGCGTGCCTGGCTGGGGGTGAAAAGGTGAGAACAACTTTGGGTGTGGGGGAAGGGAGATCAACAGACAAAGAACACTGAGGACCTGAATCAATCTCAGGTTCTGTTCTTGCCATTGACTCTCACCTGGGACCCCGAGGGCATTTTTGTTAAATAGAATGGGAGGAAAAGAATTCCCACACAGCTGGGGAGCGGGGGGGGGGCGGGGGTGGTGGGGCAGGGGGAAGAAGGAAGCTGCTGACCCACACAGAGCTGCCCCCAGGAGTGCAGGGAGGGGAAGCGAGGCTCCCAGCCTGGACATGCAGCAGACAGAGCCTGAGCCTTCTCCCTAAGTCTCCATGTCCTCTGTAAGATAAAAAGGGCGAGCCAGGTATTCATTTAGGTTTTGTAGGAAGACACAGTAATAGCGAACGCTTGCACAGCACATACTACCCATCAGCCACTACTCTGAGCCTTAACTTGCGTTAACTCAGTCATCATGGCAGCCCTAGAACAAATGGTATTAGGTTATTTTTCCCACCTTAGAGCACTGGTAAAGGTTAGGTCTGAACCCAGGTGGTCAGGCCCTGAGGTCCACACTGGTAATCACGACGTCGTGCTACCTACTTAAGTAAAAATCTCTCCGTGAATCCCACCGTTCACGAAGAACCCAGAGGAAGGGAAAGCACTTTAAAGTGCCAAACATGAAATTCTTCAAGACTCTCCACAGCTGAAGGCTAGGCTCATAAAAGTAAATAGCTTTGTTATTCTTCTAGGTGTCCGAACTATAGGATATAAAAATTAAGAGAACAAGAGTACAACAGCTCTCTCCCTGGAGCTTTTAACCCTCTTAAAGTAAATCACATGCTGGCTTTTAAACCTAGATGGTATCCTTAAACTAAAATAATTAAGTTTAGACAATGGTGCTTTTGGCAGTCTCTTAGCAAAACTGGCCAATTATGTGAACCCAAACTGCCAAGCTTATCTGGTCTGCAAAAGCCATTTGGAGATTTAGTGCATTGATTTGGGTATATTTCCAAGGGAATTTGAAGAAGAAATCTAAGCATGAGAATTCTTATCTGCTCTTGCCTGGTTCTCCCTTCTAATACATCAGTCAGCCGGGAGCCGCTGACATCTGCGCGATGCACTGGATAGAAATGAGGTGCATGGCCGTGCAAAAACGGCAGGTGTTTATGGCAGTGCCTGATTGTCACTCGCCCCCTTTCTCTCACTCGCCCCCTTTCTCTCAGTCCAGTTTCTTCTAAAACAAGCAATGTATTTAATAAGTAAACTCTTACTTTGGTGAATTTCTTCCATTTCTAATCGCTCCTTAGAAACTACGTCTCAGTTTTCTGAGGTCAGTGGGTTGGTAGCCTGTGATCTGGGCCTTCTTAAATCTGAATTGGATTCAGCAGATCTGAGGTCCTGCACTTCTCCCAGTTCTTAGGTGATTCTGATGCTGCTGTCCCCTAAAACACCTTGAGTCTGTAGCTCTTAGCCACACTAACAGACAAGAAAAGATAAGAAGGAGATGGCAGCTCCTGGCGGTGGCTTTGGTAACAAGCCACCCTGACCGGAGCAACAAAGGTCATGCCTGTGCAGTGTGGTTTTCAGGGCTTTGTTTAGGAAGGGCCTCCCCTGTCCAAAAAGGAAAACGAAACAAAACTGATGTCTGAAATTTTATAGTAAGAAAGTTACTCCTTCATCTTAAATATGAGCACTCCAAGAAGAGAGATACCAATTTATCCTGGGATTTGGGGAGGACAGGAATTGAGGGTACTATCCATTTGAGAACAGCATGGTAGGAGGTAAGAGATGCAAATATGAGGAGGGACCAAGGATGGCTTGAGCGAGGGCTGGGCCTGGGGACCAGAGGAGACCCCACAGGTGTACTGTGCCTTCCACCGGTGAAGGGAGGACTCCCGAGGAAGCGCAGCCTGGCCTCGGCTTGCCGCCCTGCCCAACGTTCCTCATTTTGGAGGTGGTTAAACATGAAGCTTCAATAACATCCAGAAGAAGAACTAAAGCCTAGAGCCGGAGACTGCATGCAGCTTCTGATAGGAAAAAGAAAAGCAGCAAGGGCACTCCAGGGAGGACCCGAAAGACGGGAGCATAAGTCTGGATGCAGATGGGCTGGATCCAAATCCTGCCTCAGTCACCAACCACCTGTATGTCTTAGGGCTTTAACTACTCTGTGCCCTGCTTCCTCACTACTCAAAAGTGAAGAAACTTAGCATTTACTCCAATGTCCGCTTTCGTCTTCTTTGTAACAGAACTCAGCTATCTACATTGCTCACTGGGAAACAGTAAAACTATATTTCCCAGCCTCCCTTGCAGGTAGGTATAAACATGTAGGTAAGTTCTAACCAATGAAATGTAAGCAAAAGTACTGTTAGGATTTCTAGGAATTTCTCTTCCAGCTTTCTGCTTCCAGCTGCCTGAAACAGTGATGTGATGACTGGAGCTACTGCAGCTACTTTGGACCTTGAAGTGACCTTGAGGCCATATGCTGAGGATGGTGGGACAGAAAGGCTGACATCCTGATGATGCCATGGAGTCACCATGTTGATAGTAACCTGGCTTACTTCCAGATTTTTTGTTTTATTTTTTTTTTCATGGAAGAAAAATAAACTTCTCTTACTCAAACCAATATTATTTAGGACATTTCTGTATAAGCAACTGAACTGAATATTAACTGACATGGGAAAACATTAGAAACTACTTCCAGCACACAGTAAATCTCATAATTGTTCATTATTATTATTAAGAGATTGAGAGAGTCGGAGCTTAGAATGATAGTTCAGAGCTAGTGTGATAGCTATGAGAACTAAAGAGGAACCTGGTCACCAAATTCCAAGCCCCAAATCTTAAAGATGAGATGACTAAGGCCCAGAGACACAAGGGCACTCACCTAAGACACCCAGCATGACAGAGGCAGCCCAGGTCTCCTCACATCCCTGTGTTCCAGAGCCTTCCTCAAAGCTGAGGAGTATCTGACACAAAGGAAGACAGAAGAAATCAAGAGGTAACCCCTAAATAATAGGACACACAAATGTCCCCAGAAGGACCAAAGACTGAATTCCGAGGCTTTCATCCAAACAAAATTAGTCTACACTCAATTACATACTTATCAGGAAAGAGGGAGGGGGCAGGAGGGAATGAATGAGGAGATGAGGTTCAGAAACAACTGTGCAGTGTTTAGTCTGGAAGCCTGCCAGGTCCATGGACCACTGCACTGCTGTGGGTGGAGCCTGAGACTCAGGAGTGAAGGAAGCACTCTCCGATGGCTTCTCTTCAGATGACCCCAGCCGGACCCAGGGACAGATGCTTCTGGGCCCTCTGAAGAGCCCCATTAGGGACTGTCTGACTCCAGCGGTTGTGACTGCTCGCTCACTCACCTTCCCAACTGTGATATGCCCAACAGAATCACTTATTTGCCTTAAACTAAATAAGGAGTAGCCTTTGTTTGTTTGAGGTTTCTTGGAGGAGAGGGCTTTCACTGGTTTCTTTGGGTTTGTGATGAGAACACAGATGGCAGTTACCTTGATGACTTGTGTGCATCCTCCCGCCTCTAATCTGCTCAGAACAGCATTCTCCATCCAAACTGTCACACATGCCAATGAAACGCTGGCTCCAATAGCTCAAGGAGGCTCCATGATGAGTCACCAGGAAGCCTTTGGGGCAGGAGTGGTATATGGGTTTTCTTCGTGTGCCACCTCTTAGTGCTGGCTTCTGAAGCTTAGCAGTAAGGAATTCTGCAGGGTATTAACAATGTTTTCCATGGGCCAGGCAGGAGGTAGAATCACGGGTTCACACTTTTGCCATCCTTAGCCTGGGGTTTCAGATGTGCAAAAGCTCTGTTAGACCATCAGCCTCAAACTAGACCACAGATCTGTATCTTAAATGGAATTTTGGAGCACCACCTGTGGCTCATAAACACATTTCCACTCCTCACAAGCACTGCTTATATAAAGCCCTGGCCAGTGTGGCTTGGTTGGTTGAAGTGTCTTCCAGTAACCGAAAGATTATGGGTTTAATTCCCAGTCAGGGCACATACCTAGGTTGCAGGTTCAATCCCTGGTCTAGGCACATGTGATCCCCAATCCAGGCACCTATGGCCCCCTGTCTGGGCACATACAAGAGGCAACTAATATTTCTCTCTCCCTTCCTGTCTCTCTAAAAGCAATTAAAAAAATGGATACATTGCAAATTGCATTTTTTTTTTTTACCATTTTTACATTTGGAAGCATTTAATCCACAAAATTCACTAAATGGGACATTGTTGGGCGTTACTTCAATACCCAACAATTAAAGTTTAAGTAAAACATAAAATGTGCATATTATTTTGGTTCAAGAGCTAGGTAGGACCCTATTCTCTGGAAACATTTCCTCTTCTCCTAAAACCCCCACTTTTCATCTTTTGGGATGGACCTCCAGCAGACGCTCATCCACAAAATCCTGGTTATAGCTGCTTGGTGCTGAGGTGGCTACCTGCCTCAAATTGAGCTAGTCTAATCCATTCTCTTGGGAATGTCATACTTGAACTGGAAGTCGCAGAAGCTGGGAATTGGGAGTTAAATCTTGTAATAACACAGGGAACATATCTCAAAATCAGTACCCTACAAGGGTGAGCTGGCTAAGCAGGCCAAGTGTAATAAAAACCACAATGCCACGGTAATAAATGGGAACTAACACTAAGTCTATGTTTGGGTTTACAATAGGGAACAGTAGAGACTGTGCCTAGTCTAAAGGGGCAGCTGTTATTCAGCTCCAGTTCATTGTTGCCATGCAAGAGGGGGGTGCAGTGTTGCCATGTTGTTTAATTGTTGCTGGTTTTTTGTGTTATTTTTCCAAGAAAAAACAGAAATATAGATTTTTATGTGGTCTTCCAATTTTTTTAAGTTGTCATTTAAATTTTAAAGCTTTACTGGTCAAATAAATCAGCTTTGGTAAGGTATTGTCTGAGGGCAAATGATTTACAATCTATGCTTTTGAAATGAGCTGTTTACATTACTCAGGGCCCTATCAGGACACAATCTGCCCGCTCAGAGAAGAGGGGCAAACCAAAAAGACCAAGCATGGGCCTGGAACTCCTGCCCTGGTCTCCAGCCTCCCGAGACCTTGGAATTCTGTGATTTCTGAGACTCAGAGAGTTTTCACAGTATTTTCCTAGTATATCCCTTTTTTAGCTTAAGCTACCTGGCATTGGTTTCTATTTGTCACGCAAAAAATCTTACCTAATACATTCTTCTTATGGGAGAATCACTAACGTGTAGACAGACAGTCAAACCTCAGTACTCAGCCATGCCTGATCAGTCTCAGCTCACCTACAGAAATACCTCTTCATGCCAGCCATTGGCATTTTGGACTTGATTGACATGTTATTTCCTAACTAATGATAATAATCCATTGAAAAAGTGATTGCTCATAGTGAGTTTTCAATAATAAAATAATAAAGTTGAATCTGCAAAAAAAAAGTCTAAGTGTATTATAATAATCCAAATTTAGGTATTGAGTTATTGGTTAACTTACAATTCCATGGATTTTCCCTTGGGGTAAAGTAGCATGGAATCTATCCTGTCCAACGTCCATAAAATTTTGACCAAGCTACTTAAATAGATTTTACAAAAGAATCTATAAGTAGAAGATAACATGAGAAAGGCAGAAAATTTACATGGGTTTCTCAAGAAAAGGAAGAAAAAAACAGGCAACTTAATAAGAATAAAATTACCCTTAATGTAACTTTCATTAAGACTTCTGGTCAAGATGGAGGTGTAGGCAGACACATTTCACTTCCTCCGGCAACCACAGAGAGAATTACAGCTATATCTCAAAACAAATAACAGCCAGCACTGTATGGAAAGTTGAGCTGTATGGAAGTCCAACAACCAACAATTTAAAGAAGCCACATTCATCCAGTCAGGTAGGAAGGACAGAGTCATGGAGATGAGCAGAGAGGTGTGGGGATGCAGTGTGGTGTAGAGAGGCGGCAATGGGGGCAGCGGAATGGGTGGTCACCACACTCATGCGTGGTGGATAAAAATCAGGAGGGACACCTTGGGAAAGAGATCCCTGCCCCAGGCCAGACTGCACAGACCAGGGTTCCAGTTCTGAGAAGATAGATCCCCATAGCTTCTGTCTGTAAAAATCAGTGGGGGTTGGGGTGGTAGAAGAAATCACCAGATTTACAGGAGAGTCTGTTTAAAGGGCCCACACAGACTTAGAATGTATGCAAATCCACCCACTGTGGGATTTGCCGCCAGAGCAACAGCTGAAAGGGCACCAGTCACATATGGGAAGTGGATAAAGTGAGTGGAAATGGGGCAAGTGCTGGGCAAACCTCCAGAAGCCATGCAGTGGCATTGTCCCCTTTCTGAGCTCTCCCCCCACAAAAAGCCACAAAGCAGTGAAGTGGGTTGCCCCTCCCTGGAGATTACCTAAGGCTCTGCCCTACACAGTTTAAAGGTGTCTTTTCTAAAACAGAGTCAAAGCAGTCCTATCTAACACACAGAAACAAACATAGGGATGCTGCCAAATTGAGGAGAAAAAGAAATATGGTCCAAATGAAAGAACAGAACAACCCCCCCCAAAAAAAAAAACTAAATGAAACGGAGATAACCAACCTATCAGATGCAGAGTTCAAAACACTGGTGATTGAGATACTCAAAGAACTCATTGAATATGGCAAAAATATAAAGGAAGAAATGAAGGCTACACTAAGTGAAATAAAGAAAAATGTACAAGGAAACAACAGTGGAGAGGATGAAGCTGAGAATCAAATCAATGATCTGGAACTCAAGGAAGGAAAAGGCATTCAATCAGAACAGTAGGAAGAAAAAAATTGTTTAAATGAGGATAGTTTTAGGAACTTCTGGGACAACTTTAAATGTACTAACATCTGGATCATAAAGGTGCTAGAACAAGAGGAGGAAGAGCAAGAAATTAAAAATTTATTTGAAAAAACAATGAAAGAAAACTTCCCTAACTTGGTGAAGGAAATAGACACGCAAGTCCAGGAAGCACAGAGAGTGGCAAACGAGATGAACCAAAGAGGATCACAGCAAGACACATCATAACTGAAATGCCAAAGGTTGAAGATAAAGGAGAATCTTAAAAGCAGCAAGAGAAAAGCAGAGAGTTACCTACAAAGGAGTTCCCAGAAAACTATGAGTTGATTTCTCAAAAGAAACTTTTGCAGGCAAGAAGGAGCTGGCAGGAAGTATTCAACATGATGAAGAGGAAGGACCTATAATCTAGATCACTCTATCCAGCAAAGCTATCATTTAGAATGGAAGGGCAGATAAAGTGCTTCCTAGACAAGGTAAAGCTAAAGGAGCTCATCATCACCATGCCATCATTACATGAAATGTTAAAGGGCATTATTGAAGAAAAAGATCAAAACTATGAACATTAAAATGGCAACAAATCCGTAACTATTAGCAACTGAATCTAAAAAAACAAACTAAGCAAACAACCAGAAGATAAACAGAATCACAGATATGGAGATCACTTGGAGGGTTATCAGTTGGGAGGGGGAAGGGGGAGAATGGGGGAAAAGGTGCAGGAATTAAGAAGCATAATTGGTACGTGCAAAATAGACAGGGGGAGGTTAAAAATGGCATAGGAAGTGGAGAAGCCAAAGAACTTATATGTATAACCCATGGACATGAACTAAGGTGGGTATTGCTGTAGGGAAGGAGGGTTCCAGGCAGAGGGGGGCAAAGGGGAAAAATTGGGACAATTGTAATAGCATAATCAATAAAATATATTTTAAAAAATACTATCAGAGAAAATAAAACACTAAAGAATTTTTTAAAAAGTAACTTTCATTAAGAACCTTGTTTAGGCACTGCTATGAATTGGTTCATGTCCCTCAAAAATTTATATGTTGAATTCCAAATCTCTAGTACCTTAGAATGTGACTTCATTTGGAGATAGGGTTCTTAAAGAGGCAATTAAGGTAACATAAGTTAATTGGAGTGGGCCTAAATCCAATATGGCTGCAGTCCTTATAAGAAGAGGAAATTTGGACACAGACACACCCACCGAAGAAAGACCATATTGAAACGTGGAGAGAAGATGTTCATCTACAAGTCAAAGAGAGAGGTCTGAAACAGAACCTTCCCTCACGAGCCTGAGATGAAACCCAAGATTGACCCCGGACTTGTAGCCTCCAGAACTGTGAGAAAATCAACTTGTATTTTTTAAGCCAACCCCCTGTGGTATTTTGTTACGGCAGCCCTCGTAAACCAATTCAGGCAACACAGCATATATAACAAATACAGGCAATACAGCAAAGACTTGTAAAGAGTTTATTACATGTCAGGCACTGCTTTGAATGCCATATATATTTTTTAATAAAATATATTTTATTGAGATATATATAAAAACTCATTAAATCTTCACTTCTGTGGGTGGTAAGCATCATATTTATTATTATTATTTCCTCACCAATTTCATCAATGAGGAAACTGAAACATCAAGAGATTAAGAAACTTTCCTAGCATCATGTAATATATATTGTACATAGGACACTTTGAAAGATAAATGTCAGTTTGAATCCAAAACCTGGACCCAAACTCTGTGCTTATAACCACTATACCCTAGTGCCTCCCGGGTACAGGGCTTTTCTGCACAGGAAGACTCCTTCCCCTACCCTAACTCCTAAGTCACTACCAGACAGACAAAAGGGAAAAAGTCAGGTCACATGGGTGTGTCCACATTCAAGTACTCAAGTTCCTTTGATGAATCTGATAACCTCAGAGGCATTGAAGCAAGACTGTCATGGATTAAATGCTTGTGCCCATGCCCCTAATTCATATGGTGAAATCTTAACCTCCAACGTGCTGGTATTGGGGGGGGGGTAGGAATTTAAGAATAGGGCCCTCATGAATGGGTTTATACCATTAAAAGAAGAAACACAGAAAGATGATTTTTTCCCAGCCATGTGAGGATGCAATGAGAAGATGATTGGCTGTAAATCAAGAAGAGTGTCCTCACCAGATGATACTAGACCTGTATGCACTTTATTCTTGGACTTCCCAGCCACTGGAACTGTGAGGAATAATGTTTAAACCAACAGGCTATGGTATTGTGTTATAGTAGTCTAAATCCTAACATACAGGTTTTAAAAAATCATGGAGTAATTTTAAGACATGGGTGATCAAACTAACCTTATCCTGGAACCTAGGCATGCAGTTTAGGTCAACATAATTTGATAGGGTTATGCCGTGTGTTTTCTCAAGAGCTTAAGGAAAGTTTTACCGGTAAGCCAGGCAATTAAAATCCAATTGGTTATGCCCACTTGCCCAGGGACGACTCCCAGGGCAATTAAGTGGCATGCAGCTTAGGTATTGCTTTTGAAACCCCTTTTCTGCGGCTTGCCAGCACCAGCACCCACCAGCACCACCACCGCTTCGCACAACTCCCAAAGGGGTGGGGGTGAAGCAAGAACAGTACCTGCTTTATAGGGTTGTTGTGAGAATTTCATGAGCCTGGCACACAGTGAGCTCTCAGTAAATGTTAGTCTTTCTCCCCTTTGAAACCAGTCGGTAAAACCTTGCTCAAAGAAGATGACACCGTTGTTTGCAAACTTGTGCTATGTTTACATTTTAATTCACTTCATTTCATTAAACTTCCTGTTCTGACTTTTGCAGTTAATGAAAAATCAGCCTTGTGTAAATGCGGATGGCAAAGATACAGGCTTTGCCCAAACTGTGCAGTCAGCATGCAAATGTGAGTAGGATGCTTGCTGCAGGAACACCTTTATTTCAGCAGCTGCCATAAGAGAAGGGAACTCCTGATGTACAAAACAGAGGAGAGGCATTCTCCCTCACAAAATCAGCGTTCTGACAAAATGTCCCTGCCCTGTCCCAGCCCTGTGTTGGCCAGACTCTCCTGCCCATTAAAAGTGCTCGTGTCCAGCTGCTGTGTTGTGGTTTATTCTGCAGTGTAATGTGCCAGCCCAGCCCACAGCATGCTCCAAAATCCTGGTTTTCCTCTTTGTACAAAAAGGTTTGGACAAAACAAAGCTGGGATGAGCAGGGTCACGGGCTTTTGTACCCAACTGGCCAATGAATAGGAGACAAAGGCAAAATAGAGACTGGCTGTCCACAGCTTTGTGGACTGTGGAAAGTGGTGTTGCCAAGGCAATGATTTAGAGCCAGACTAGAGAAGGTGCTGTTAACAAGGACAGAAGACCAGAGCATGTTTCCTGAAAGGGAAGAGAACAACTTGGAGCAAATTCATTGCCAGTTGGTAGGATTTCCATCTTTTGTCTCTAAAATATGTATTTCTAGCCTTATGTTGAAAAAACTGTGTTTTGAACCCTGAACACAGTAGCTGTATCACATCCTGGCTGTCAGAGGTCACTGAAAATCAGATAAGAGGGAAGGAAGGAAAGTTGAGAGTCATGATTGTTGTCCAATCCGAGCCCGATAAAAAGCATTCAGTAATGGTCTATTTATAGAGACATATGGGATGGTCATTAGGAGCAGAGCCCCGGCACTGGGCCCCAGCTCTAATGATGGAGTTAGTGAGACACACTCACCAGTTAGGGAAAATACTCTCTTGCACTTCAGATTAGATCACCAACAAGAATTAGTTGAGACCTATAGAATTTCATGGGGTAGTGGGGAGAAGGAAGAGCCGGACTCCACATTTTTAGTTTGGAATTAATTATTACCCTTATATTTTAAAACCAGACCACACTGTCAGGAAACAACAAATCAATATATTTGTTTATTTGTGTCTAATTCATTGCTTTGCTTACTGAGGATCATTAGGTGTTCTGATCTCTAAGCCATACTATATTTGAATGAAAATTTGTTTTTTTTTTCTAAAAGAAAGTCAACTCCAGGCAGGTTTATACTTAACCCAAAACTCACCTCTGCACCCTTCAAGTCATTTGCTCAGTTTTCTTGTTATAGAAACAATGGTAGTTATTTCTGAGCAAGTGAGAAAAGTCTTGGAATAAAAACAGTGGACTGTGCCCACTATTTAGCAATAAACAGCTCTTTAGATACTGGGAGGGTGTGGAGGAAAGGGAGTCAGGCTCACAGCTAAGGAGCATGGCTATTTCTCCAGCACAAAACTGGGATCTAAACAGTTTCTGAGAGTGCAGTAGAAACACAGCACAGAATTTCACAAGCTAAATGCACACTGACAGTTGACATCAGTAAGAGAGCAAAATCTTTTGCATAGCACATTACCGGCTAAGCAAGGGATTTTATCTATACTCCATTTGATTCTCATATCATCTCGAAAAGTCAACAGATAAGGTACTACTATCTCCGTTCTGTGGAAGGGGAAACAGATGCTCACAAAGAATAGCGTCCAAGGCAGCTTTAGACACAGGGAATGATGTAACCTGTATGAGGTTGTCATGGCTACCAAACAGTAGAGCCAGGACCTAAATCTAGATTTTCTGATTGCTAGCCCCGACCTATCAAATCTTAGGACATAACCTCCACCACCCCCAGCTTCCAAAATAAAACCTTCTGGTTAAACATATAGAGAGTCATAATAGGTTAAAGGCAAACTCCTTTCTCTGCAGAATTTCACTCAGGCACTATCCTATAACATCACAGAATCTTAGATAGGAAAAACATCTCTAGTCTAATCCTGTTTTATAAACAGATGAAAAAAAATGAGATACAGAGAGGCTAAATAACTTGCCCAAAATCACATAGCTGAATTACTTACTTCATTGATTAACTAAAATTTTAAGATCAATTCAGCCATTCCACAGTTTATAAGAATGATTAGAAAGTGCCCTTTTACATGATGTGAACCTGATTAAGCACCATATTTAAGGGAGTAATTAAATGGTCTTAATTCTATTCTACTGGTTCCCAGGTGATTCAAAGTTAAAAATCACAGTAATGCTCCAGACATAAAAGACAGGTAAACCAGTCTATCATTCAGGATGTAAATAACAATGACCCCAACTAAAAGAAGCTTAAACAATAATAAAAATGTATTAGCTCACATAACCAGTCCAAAAGTAGGACAATTCCAAAGTTGGTTAGTTCAATGCTTCAAAAACACCACCAGGAACCCAGGCTCTTCCCCTCTATCACACTGTGATGGACAGGTGTAGGGTCCGACTGTGGTGTTACCGTGTTTGATTACCATCCTGCTCCAGGTCCAGGCAGCATGTGTGGGCAACAGCGTCCAGGGTCAGAAAAGGAATGCCCCTTTTCTACAGCAGGGAGAATCATGCCCAGCAGCCCCACTAGAGATGTCCCTTCTTATCTCATTGGCTAGAACTGTGTCACATGTCTATCCTTAAACCAATAATCAAAGGTAAAGGGGGTGGCATTCAGGACTGGCTTAGAATAACCAAGATCCAGGCGAATTCCTACCTCCTCTGAGTGGTCACCTCCCTACACAATGGCTCATGCCAGAAGGCATTGGGTTGGCCAAAAAGTCTGTTTAGATTTTTTCCATAAAATACAAGACACACTTTTCATTTTCACCAATAACTTTATTGATTTGGATATTTTGAGTATGTCAGCTATCTCTCATAGTAGAACATAGGTTATTCTGAGTCAATGTCTCGATTTGATCACTATCAACTCCAGCTGGTCTACCCAACCATGGAGCATCATCCAGCAAGAAGTCTCCAGCACGAAACTTCACAAACCACTCTTGACACAAGTCCCAGCACCTTCTCCATACACGGCACGAATCTTTTTTTCGCATTTCAGCTGCATTTTACCTTTCTTGAAATAATAAAGCATAATATGCCACAAATGTTATGTATTTTCTTCCATCTTCAGTATTAAAGTGGCCACACAAAAATATACCAAATTTGATCATCTTTTTCTGAAATGCACACTGATATGACAGCTGTCACAATACAACCTAACAAAATTGTTTCAAATGAAGTTAAAGACAACTAAGCACTACTAGAGCTATTGTATGGAAAAAAAACTAAACAAACTTTTTGGCCAACTCTATACTTTTACAGAGGACAGAACTCTGCTGTATTCATTTCTGGGTCCTCAGTGCCTGGCATATAAGACACTTCAAATATATGTCAGATGAACTGAATTGATGAAAAATTTGATATTGACACTCTGCTCCCGTTTCCTCTAACAAAGATTAACCTCTCAAGATGTTTTCTGGCAAACTTCAGCCAGCTGAGCAGGTAATCTTCCCCCATAGCCAAAAGAATCAAGTGCTTACTTTGGGCCAGGTATGAGATGAACATATGGTGCACTTTACTTCATTTAATCTTCCTAGCAATTCCTCAAAGTCAGTATTATCCCCATGTTCAAGCTAAAGAAAAGATAGAGTTAAAAATGTTAAGTAATTTGCGGAGGTCACAGGATAAGTGGAGGGGCAGCAGGATCAGAGAGTAGGTTGATCTGACTCCAAACTCCTAGACCTTACTCACCGCTGGCAGCGAGTGGTGTCAAAGACCCTTCGTGCCCCTCTGCAAGAGCAGCAGAGAGGCATAGCCAGGGTTCCATTCATTTGGGTGAGAACTTCTGGCCTAAACATGAACACCTTGGACTTGACCATCCAGAGATCTCTTCACTTCACCTAATCCAAAACTGCTGGACCTCAAGCTGCAAAGGAGTTATTCTGCTTCCCCAGCAGCCCTAGCACAGGGAGACAAGGCCAAACAGTACACATGAGCATCCGCCTCACAGGCAGCTGGGAGTCCGGAGCACAGCAGGTCACACAAACTAAAGCTGTGACTTTCAGCAGCTCTCACTGGCCTTCTCAAAGGCCCCCACCCTCCTAGGCCTGGAGGAGCGCTATTGGAGGAATCTTTAAAGAAGTTACCACGGCTTGTGGGTTCCCAGCCCTGTCCGCCACATCCTTAGTAACTAAGGTGGTTCAGGACTTTGTGGCCCAGAGTCATCGCCATTGAAATCCATTAAACTGGTTTCAAGTTACCTGCTCTTACAAGACTGAGGGGAAACTAAACCTGCTGGCTTATTGTCCCTGCATAAACAACCCCTTCTTTCTTAGTGAAATTTCTCCCAGTTCTTGTGTCCCTCACTGAGTGGTGGGGAGGGAGAGTAGCATTGTTTTTACTGAACGAGGTTTAAAATGTCTCCATTTCCTGATTATCTTGTTCCCTTTGCTCTACAGTCGTGTAGGCTGAATCTTTCTGCGCGATCCCAACAGTACCTTTCTTCTGTGTATTTACCCTGTGTATTGGGTACCATAGGGAAGTATCTGCTGTCTTAAGTTTCTGTCATTGCCATTAGCTGTCCAATGGTCGACTGCCAACATGCCACAACATTTGGTTTCAGAGGGGGAAACGGAGAAACACATGCACACACACGCACCTGGATTTGGCCCAGGGTAGGTTTGCCTTCTTTTTCTCTCCTTTTTTTCCCAAATTCAACATATGAATAATGGTTGAAATTGACCCTGGAGAAGAATGTGTTTTCTCCATGCTAACTGCCTTGAATCCCACCTACTCCTGTAGACATTGCTTCCAGATCCAGGTCAGTGAAGATGTAAAAATGCCTCTCACATCGAATTTGGTCCGTCCTCTGACAGCCAGTGTGTATACAGGGAGAGGGCACATACCCCTCAGGGACAGTTTGCTCCCCTGGCAGAGTGCAGAGAGTACTCAAATGGAGCTGAAGGCCCCTGTCATTTTCCTGTGAACTCCTGTCACCGCTGCTGCATGGGGCATGGTATCACCAGGGGAGATGCTGGGAACAGAACAATCTGGAGTCAGGGAACTGGGGTTCCAGTCCTGTCCCCACTGTTTACTCTATAAGCAACATTAAACATATGTCTGCACCTCTTGGTGCCTCAAACATCTGCAAAATGGGAATAATGATGCTGGCTGCACAATACAGAAGGGGCTTTGTGACTAAGGCATTATACTTCACAATAGTAGTATCGTTAAGGAGACCGTAAGGACTCGTCTCAAGATTTGTCCTAGTGCTGCTACAGCTACATTTCTGAGAGTGTGTTTTGAAGATAAGGTTCATCATTGTGGTCATCACTGTCACCTTCACTAGTCACACACCTGAAGTAGACTTGGCTCCAGATGAAATACAGTCACCAACATCACCCCTAAAAGGCCAGCTGATCAAGACATTTCAGATATCAAAACATGAGACTCCCCCAATCCTCAGCTGCATCACATTCCTTCATTCAGAGGAGCCTGCAGCACACAGCACCTTGGTGTAACTTAAACTTCCTACCCATTGCCTTGCGCTATCTGGGATGCACACTCAGACAGCCTGGTTCCTGTCTGGTGAACCACATCAAAACCAAGGGAGTAAGAGCTAATGTAATTGGTTGAAGTCATTTCCAGAAATATACTACTGGGGACATATCAAGAAGGTATCTGGGTTCTAAACAGGAAATCATAATTAGAACTAATGTAGCATCCAAATTACTTTAGGGAAAACAATTGTTACAAAATCAGATTACAGATGCACCAAACTCCTTGTTAGGAATTGAAAGAGGCTTGCTTTTTTAGTACATCCCTTTATTCTGATAAATTCTTTGCTCATTCTAGAATGAATCTTAACTATTCACAACCCCTGGAGTCATTCATAACAACACCATTATACTTATACCTACTCTGATGTGGGACAAACAGGGTTGCTGTATTCCAGAGCAGCATTAACATACAGTCTCACATAAAACAGGTAGGCAGCCTTGGAGTTATGGCAAATTTACACTGGTGCCAGGGGAAGAAAATACATATGCCTTTTAACTGACTCAGAAGCACGCTCCCCGGAGCCCTTGGATTTCAGCACTCCGTGCCATAATCCTACATACACACACACACACACACACACACACACACACACACACACACACAAAATAACTTTGAAGGGTGGGGAGGCAGATAGCATACTCAAGAGCATTAACACACAACGGAAAGTAGAATCTTCTTTCTTTTTTTAGGAAGTGACAAGTAAGCAATTTTTAAAATGTGGGCGAAATGGAGAAAAAGAAAGCTAAAGAGAAGATGAAGAAGGAAGTGGGAAGGGAAAATTAAACACAGTGTCACTCACTGTGTCCTGACTGGTCTTGAGCTCAGGTTGTCCTGAACATGCCCTTCAGGGAGGGGGAAGGTAATGTCACGGCCGAGTCCAGGGAAAATTCTCCTGCACTCTGAAAAATTCAGGTGTCTTCCATACACTGTAGCTCATTCTCCACTCCTCCATCCCCATTTCTTAGCAAAGGCCTTGCCTTAGCAGTGGCTGGCTGGAAGCGAGTACATTATCATCGACCCCTGACAAAGCAACAGGACAGCTTCTGTCCCTGGGCATGGCTTGTTACCCATCCATCACTTTTTATTGACTTTAAACTAAGATCCATGAATTCAAAAACTGCAATTTAAAATTTTATAGGCAAACTAATGGTATATCAACTTATACAAAGCTGATTCTTCAATAAAGCTGTTGAAGGCCAGAGCCCCAGACCTTGCCCCTGTTGGAGCTCTGCGTTCTAGTTTTTCATCAAGGGGGCTAAGGAAAGAACACTTACCGGGCCCTGCTGTGTGCCAGGCTTTGTATGGGGTGCTCTGCATGGACTCTAAGTTGCCACCAACTATAACACACCCATTATTTCATGTACTACCAGCAAAGCAAAAACACTACCAATTAACTGAAGGATGCCATCCAGGGTGTATTTACTGTGAAGTGAAGATAAACTCAAGCCTCAAGACCCTGCCCTTGCACAGACCCTTCCAATGTTCCCAGAGAGGCCCGAGCAATGTACTTGCGTGCCCATAGTGTTTTTGTAAAATCTGCAAAAGATATTTTAACTGCAATCAGACCACTGTCTCTTTTCACTCTGACTTCCCCTGTCACATACTTCCCCTTGTGTTGGGTTGCACTGGGGTGGCCACGGGTATCTGGGGATCTCTCAAAGGGGAAGTTGACTTGGGGAATATATTTCATCTGGGTCCAGTGGGATATATTTATGTGACTGGTCACAGTCACATTCATACAATTAAGTTATTGCTGGTCATCCTGGTATAGCAATTACCTCCACCATGCCAACCCTCCTGGTCGTAAGATCCTCAGGTGCAGGGCTTGAGGTTGTACCCAGTATAAACATGTCCTACCTGGCTCACACATATGTATAGTATGCAGTGGAAAAAGAAAAAAAGGCTTGAAGTTTATGAAGCCAAAAATTCATCTGTGGAAAATTCTTCCAAAACTTATAGTGCACATATGAATGAAACTTTACAGAAGCATTTCCAAATCTAACAACAATGCTAAAAATTTATCTCATATTACCTAAAATAAGTCATGCAGCTGGAAAACATTTTTCTAAATTATCTATAGTAAAAAAATAAATCTCCATCAACAATAAAGACTGAATTGTCTACCTATTCTCACTACAGAGAATGACATAACAAAATTACTGTCATACAGCCAAAAAAAAGTACAATAAAGAGGTATTTCAGAAGTGTGTCAAGAAGTCAATTAGTAAGTATTATGGTGTTTTACAAATTTTATACTGTTTGTGAGTTTTATTAGTTTTTTAAACATATAATTTGTTGTAGATTTCTTTTCTCACCTAAAGAAAGATCATATTCTTTCCTATTTTGCATTTATCATTTTACATTTTCTTTTTTAAAATGTTTCCAAATAATATAAGGTTCAGGCCTTGTAAAAACTGGGCCCACTCCTAGATGCCATCACAGTTTCAGAGAACTTTTTAATGTTGGGGCAGGAGAGTGAGGAGCGGCATGGGTCTCAGAACTGAGGGAATACGCAGCGTGTGTTATTTCACTAAATGACATGTAACAGCACTGTGAGGGAGGTACTACCACACTCATCTTACAGATGAGGAAACTGGGCTCAGGAGGTTGAGATATTTGGGCAAAATGAAGGCTGCGATGTCAGCGCTGTTGTCATGGTTTCCCTGGCAATGTTCGAAATGAGGCCTGGGTGTGCCCTTGAGTGGAATCTCTGTTTAAGGGGCCTCGAATGTCCCCTGCCCACCCTGAGTTGATACGATGCAAAGGCAGAACTAGAACCAGATTTTTCACTCTAAATCCTGAAGTCTTGCCACTATACTGTACCACAGCCTCTTTGAAAAAGAATTGCTATTAGCTACTTCCTCCTCGTAGAAATTTCTATTTCCTGTTAACTCTTTAAAAAGATATTTTGTTTTCATCCCATGTGCAATTTTGCAATTAAAAGACTTTGTCTTCTGTTTAGCAGTTTCACGAATTCAACGAAGGGGCCATCCCCAAACTCTGCTGCGGGCCCCTGCCCTCCCAACCAGACCTGCCAGAGAAGATACCCTTTGGGCAAAGGCATTAAAGTCCCCTTCCTTTCAAAATGCACATGTCTATCTGGAAGTAAAAATGCAGTAATGAAGCTATTCTTTGTCATTAAGAAATTAATGAGAACATATTACTCAAAAGCACTGACACCACAGGGTTCCTGGCGGGAAGTGCAGGGTTGGTCCTGGCAAGGTCTGCTTTGTACAGGAAGGTGGGGTCCTGAGAAGCCAGAGGGAAGCAGTGCTGCCGCCATCTTCACTCCACTCTATCTCGCCAGTAGCAATTAACAAAAACAAACTGACTGGTTCCTGGTGCAGAACTCCTCCTGGCCACTAAGCCAGCACCCCCACACCCAGCCTTTCAGGGTACGACAAACGAGGGGGCCTGGTGCGTGTGTGCCATTGCCACATTTGGAACTGTCCGTCATGGAGAACACCATCACCATCCACCAGCCTGAGCTTCCTGTTTTCTTCCCCAGATTTGTGGGAAGAAAGCCAGGGCTCAAAGCAGGAGTTCTACTTGGGGTCCTTGAACCTCCTTGAAATTACACATCAATTTGTTGCAGGAGTAAGGTGAGACAGTATTTTTTAGGGAAAGAATTCATAACTTTCATCAGATACCAAAAGGTTCTCCAAATCCCCCCAAATTAATTCTTAATTGAACCACATTTTAGGAGAAATCACTGAAACAAAAATTAGTACAAGTCTCAGGGAGATGCTGATACCAAAAATATAGTCAATTCTTTTTTCTTGACTACAAAAACATTCTTTTTTAAAAAACAAGATGTGTAGGAATGTGATGAAGAAAAAAGTTCGTCATTTTTAACTAGTTTTAATGTTTTAACTTGTTAAATGATCATTTAATAATAGTTTCTAATTATTTGTTTAAATAATTGAAGTAATCATTTAAGATTTACTTCTTTAAAATGGCTTTCATCATAATACTAGAGGATTCATCAACCTTCCATTTTTAAAGTACCGGGCCATTTTATTTTGAATAACACAACTGAGTGAGAATCCTATTTTTGGCCGTGAGTCAGACTACTAAACAGAACATATTGAGCTGCACAGAAATCATTCTACCACAGTTTCATTTTGACTTTTTCCGCAGCTATTTTTTATATACATTTGCTCTGTGTTTAGAAATGCATTATTTATCACTTGAACTAAAGTAGTAATTTGTTTCTGGTAATAAAAAAAAAAAAAAAGCCCTGTCAACTCTACTAGCTTCCTGAATCAACAAAAATCTTAACATCATTAAGGGTTGTTTGTTTTTCAAAAAGGCAGCTTTTCTAAACGAAGCAGCTTCTCTTGCCCAGCCTTCACCTTGCTTCCTCGATCCATCCTCTGACATACAAAACACTCTGGTCTCACATTTCTGTTCCTTCAGGGCCTCCCAGTCTTTGACCCACCACCCCACAGAAAAACCTAATGCTGACATCTGAGGCAGGCCTTTCCAAGTTGTAACTTTGAGAAAAAAGACCTATAATTGTCTTGAGAGAAACTGTAAGCTGGAATGACACACACTTCAAGAGACGTTTGTTCATTGTTGGTTGCACATTTATTCAAACTCATGTATTAATTAACTCCCTTCAACACTATACCTTGAAAAGGGTTTGTTAAAATTGCAAACAAAGGTATGAAATTTTCAGGAGGTATAAATTTTTTCTCATTTCTTAAATGGTTGTTGGGTTTGTGGTTTGTTTTTTTGAGGCTTGCTTTATTCTCTTCCGTTTCTGCAAAGAAGAGAGTTGACTCTCCCTGACCTTCTCCAACCCTACAGAGCATAGCAAAGCAGACATCTGATGATGTGAGAGCAGGCAAGTCCAAACTCCTTGACACCATTTCTGTATCTGGGGAATTTTCCATCTTAGGGGTAATCACTTCCCCACAGTAGAAACCAAAAAACTCATTTCCCATGCTTCCCTTGCAGCTAGGCCTTACCCATGTGATCCAAGCTCTGCCTGTCAGATGTTCTTTCACAAAGCTTTAAGCCTTCAGTAAAGTGAGCCACGTGAGGAAGCCAACAAGGCAGAAACCATTTCCTAGAAAGGGTGGCAATGGTGGTGTCCACTGTCAGGGCAGCAGTAGCATGAGCTAGCTGTGGGGTCTAGACTGGAGGCAGCAGCAGGGCCCTCTGCTGATTTGTAACAGGGTGCAGAGTGGGGGTCCCCAAACATAGCAAAGAATATTTCCCACAAACCTTGACTGGGGGGAGAGGGGGTGAATAACATGGCATTTAAAATACTTTGTATAACCATGGCAAGTTAATAGCTGCGCTGCAGCCCTGGGCAAAAGATGTGCATGACTTTAAGGGCGTATCATGATTCATGACACAGCCAGGGGAGGTGGATGCCCACCCCAGATGCCCCTGTGTCACAGGAACACTTGTCCTGACTAAAGATGGGAGCCAAAAGAAGTTAAGGTAAAAGATATGGGGAAACTGGCAAGAGTAGCACATCATAGGTGGGGCCAGATATGTGGTCACATAGAAGGTTCCAGGCTGAGTGTTTAAAATAAGAGTGGATTGAAAGAGAAGGGGATTCTACCATGCAGTCTGGGGTAGTAAGCGGGGATTCCTCCATGAGATCTGAAAGAAGGGATGAGAAGTCATGCAGAAGGAAAGGGTGTAAGGAGAGAGCTGACGGAGCTGTGTGAGGACCCCCCTAACCAAGCACAGATTTGTGGGAGATGCTTGGAGCGGAACTGAACTGTGCCTGGGAATGCTGAGCTACTTCTGCTTCTCTGAAGGACGTGCGTCTCCCTGGACTCTACCATGACCCAGTGTAACGCAGCACAGGTTTTCCCAAACCACTACATGGAGCCTGAGAACAACGAACCTCAGGTCCTGAAGAAGACAGATGCAGAGAGAGGATGGCAACTCTGAAATCCATAAGGGCACCTTCCAGAGGGGATGGAGATCTGCTTGCACAGCTGGCTTAAGAACAGATAAGGAGAGAGGGAGCTTCTGGGCATGGTTTTGGCTTATAGCCTTTTGGGGAGCAAGGAAAGTGTTGAGTCTGTGGGAGAACAGGGCTCTGAGCAGGAGTGCTCCCAGCCTCAACACCAGGTTGGAATCCTGTAAACAAAACCTGCTTCCTTCAACATAATTGTTGGGTCATGCATCAAAGCGCCAGGTGGATGAGCCCAGGTTGGCTCAGTTACAGAGTCAGTCTGGTGGTGTGGCTGGTCTGAGCACTGTTTTGCCTTCCTGAAGTCAGCTTCTGACTCTCTAGCCCTTCTGGACATTTTGAGAGTGTCTTAATATGCTTTGATAAAGTCCATTTCTGCTTAAACTACTGTGGGTTTTGTTTTTTGTGACTAAGATCCTTAACAGATATAACATGACATTACAGTCTCTGCATCTGGTGGTATTCTCTTCTTCTTACAGGGCCTTTGTCCCCCTCCTCCAATGAGTTAGATTCTTTCCTGACTCAGGCCTTCGCATGAGCTGCTCCCTTGGCTGAGAAGGTTCTCTGCCCACTCTAACCCTGGCTCCCTCTCAAACTCAAAACACAGCTCAAAACTGACTATGTTAAGTCCCCCTCACACACATTTTTCTATACTCACCCTTCATAGTATCTATCAACATTGAAATTAAGTACTTAGTTACTTAATGTTTTTCTCTCAAAAGAGTCTATAATAATAACTACCATTTATTGAGCTCTTCCCAAATACTAGAAAGCCTTATAAGCACTTGACATGGATCATCTCATTTAATCTTCCCTGCAACTCTAGGGAAGGTATTATTATAACAGCCATTTTATAAATGGAGAAACTGAGGCTGAGAGAAGTTAAGTAACAAATCCTAGATCGCACAAAAAGTATATGCTGAAGCCAGGAAGTCTGACTCCAGATCACCTCTTAATCGCATCTGTGGTCTCCTTAGTGGGTGCCTGATGCCCAGAAGTTGTGTGAGACAAGCCTTTGGAGGGTGGGGAGAACATGTTAAAATTTATGTCTCTCTGTAGATATTTAGATTTCTTATCTCATCCTAATTAATTTACTTTATATAATGTGCATAATATAGCAAAACATTACATAATTTATAAATAAATAAAAGCAGCATAAATAGTCTTGATTTTTCCCTCTAGAAATGCGACTAAAGTTTGGAGACCATTGCTCTCAGCTCTGTGAAAGTAGGATTCTTGTCACCAGTGTACCCCTAGCAGCTAGCACACGATGTGGCACACAGCAGATAATACGCTGACTGAAGAGTGTCCATCCTGGAGTGATGACACTTGGTACTAAGAGAAAGAAAGCTCCAATGTCCCATGTATAAATTCGGGTTCCCAATATTTTTGTATCTGTGCTTGCTCCTTCTCGAGTCCTGACTCGGAGACTGTTGTTTCCATCCAATGTGGACTGTCCACTCCCAGCAGAGAATAATTTTCCATTGAGCAAGAGACAGCAGCAGTCCCCAGGCACCCTGTGGTTTCTCAGATGGTCTTGCGCTGACCTGCCGTCGCTGACGGTGAAGCCTGGGTGGGGCCTGGTGGTGCGAGCTGCAGCTCAGAGACATGCAAAGTCACTGTGGAAAGTCTGCACACCCTGGTTTCTTGCTATTTCTTCATCTGCTGACCTCCCACTCAAAACTAATTTGAACTCCCCCTTTTCCCAGTAGTTACAAAGGAAGAAAAAGAACAGACAGGACAACAGAACTTTTATCAAAGAAAAAACCCAACAACTTGAGAACATGATTCTTTTTCCTTTTCTGACAAAGGAGTGGTGTAAGTGGAACATCATGGAACAAATTCTTGCTAAATTAAAAACAAATTCAAATCACCATCTAATGTGGGTGAAAAGATGAAACTAGCCAACCACGTAGGTGTGGATTTCCCACTTGGCCCTTGAAAGCACTGCTTTGTACACAGGCTCACACCCCAGAAAGGTTATTCTTCAGTCATTTTCAGAATTCCTCATCAGTTGAACTGTTTTTAGATGAGTTTGTGGGTTGTTTCTTCTTAAAAAAATCTAAGAAATAGTAGGCTGGGTAGGGTGTGGGGACAGAGAGACCTGAGGAAACATCAGACCTAACCGCCAAGGACATCTGGGCTTCAGGTCAGGGAGGGTGAAAAGGTCAACAGCTGTGTCTGCAGTCAGGTGCTGCCCTGCACTGGGCGGTCCCATGGGGTCGGCTAACCTGTGAAAATCACTACCCCACACACTAGGCTCCCTGGGGAAGCTTGCTGTTGGCTTTCCTTCTTGGATCGCCTCCACCTTAAACACTGCCCGTGGCGGTGCGAATGGTAGACAGCCTCAGTCCCCTGTGCTGCCTTCTTTAGACAGGAAGCAGCGAGTAACTGCCACAGAGCGGAGCAGGCTGTCACCAAAGGCCACACCTGCAGCCGCACTCCTCTTGTGTGTTTGAACACAAACGAGCCACCCCTCCCAAGTCTTCTGTGCAGAGATAACTCTGAAGTCGGCCTCCACGGGGCCACCTGTCAGGCTCTTTTGAAGCCTATTTCTCAGTTACTTGAAACACATAACATTTCATGGAAACTTTCAACACATTTTCAAAGATATTTTAAAAACATCTCGAAAAACTTCTCACAAAACACATCTTCTCTACAAATATGTATTCAGTAAGCACAGCCATTAGCTCAACAATTATTTAGTTAGAACTTGCTATGTGCCAGGCATTGTGCTAATTGCTGGGGATGCACAAAGTATGAAGTATATAAGGTCTGTCCGGAAAAAGTCCAGCTATTGTTAATATAATGAGAATGTTTTGTGTGGCATCGATGTAACCTCGGAGCCAAGGAGAGTGGACTGAAGTGCACAGGTGAACAATGACAGCTTCACTATAGTAGTCAGTGGGAGAGGTAGACACTGTTGAATGAGCATGTGTATTGTATAAATGATTGAGTACAGCAATGAGTCTGCATCACATTTTGCATTAAGCTTGAACATTCCTCCACAGAAACTATTTCAATGATTCAGAAGGCTGCAGCTATGGGCAACTGGTGATTGGCAGCTTCAACACAACCATGCACCCATTTGCATCACAACCATGCATCATGTCTCATGCAGAGTTTTTTGGTGAAACATCAAATCACACAGGTGACTCAGTCCCCACACAGCCCAGACTTGGTGCCTGGTGACTTCTGGCTTTTCCCAAAACTAAAATGACGTTTGAAAGGGGAGAGATTTCAGACTGTTGATGAGATTCAGGAAAATATGACAGGGTAGCTGATGGCAATTGGAAAAACTGTGTGAGGTCCCAAGGTGCCTACTTTAAAGGGGACTGAGGTGTCATTGTCCTATGTACAATGTTTTTGTATCTAGTATCTTCTTTAATAAATGTTCCTCTTTTTCATATTACATGACTGGGGACCTTCTGGACAGACCTTGTATATATACACACGCAAACATTTTATATATAGAAGTCTACAAACAGGTGCTCTGTGAAGTTTGAACTAAAACATTAGCAATCTAATCTTGACATAGAATAAACTGTTTAACACCCAAAGTGATATACTTGTTCCTATTCTTGTCTAGCTAGTGATTCTCAATCAAGTGTATTCACTTGAATCACTTTGGGAGTTTATCAAAAGTACGAATGCTGAGGCCCCACCTCAAACCCACTAAAGCAAAATAGCTGAGAGCTGTCCTTTGAAAATGCCCTAGGTCATTTTAAAGCCTTCCTCTTTTCAGAGTCACTGATTTCAATGATCTGAGCAGCAGCTAAACAGCTGAAGTCCACATTACCTGGTTACTAGTAGCTAGCTCAAAACCAAATTTATGATTTTTGAGTAATCACCATTAAATGTACCCACATTTAATAAGCAGGGACTATGTAGTGTGGCAGGGCACTTTCAGCTAAAGGCAGATCTGAAGTGTGACAGACACCACGACCAAGGTGTCCAGGGCAAAAAGGGACAGGGAGCCCAGGCAGAGCCTGAGGGAAGTGAGGCAGGAAAGCGACATCTAGTGCTTAAGCTCATGCCCAAGAAACAAAACCCATTCCAGAGGCCAGACTGGCACGGTGGACCGCAGACTATATCCAAACCTTACTCCACAGAAAGACGGTCTATATTCCGTTATTAGTTCAAGTACCACCGGGGCAGATGCCATCAATGGCAGCCCCTAATAGCAGGTAGAGGGGCAAAGCAGGGTCATCACTCCCCAAAAATAAAAATTTGGGGCAAAAAGCCCACAAAAAATATTACTGTCAGGAAAACCCATTTATTTAAAGAGGTTTGTTGTAGCCCTGGTTGGTGTAGCTCAGTGGATTGAGCACTGGCCTGTGAAACAAAGGGCACTGGTTTGATTCCCAGTCAGGGCACACGCCTGGGCCTGGGGCCAAGTCCCCACTTAGGGATGTGCAGGAGACAGCTGATCAATGTTTCTCTTGCACATCATGTTTCTCTTCCTTTCTCCATCCCTTCCTCTTTCTCTAAAAATAAAATTAAAAAATAGAGGCTCATGGTCATACAAGAAAATGGCAAATAAATAGCACGTATTTATAAAGCATTTACTATGGGGCACTGTTCTAAGTGCCTTGAATAAATGCACATACAACACTAATATTAGATATCTACCATAATTAGAAGCCTTCAGGTCAAGGAAATGGGCCTCAATGAAAGCAACTCCAGAAAACAGGTTTAAAAAAATTTGTTTTCATCAGTAAGAATCTCCGTGTTTCTGCTCTGATGGCGTGCCCCTGCCCTTCGGTACACTGACTTTTGGAATCCCAGCCATAAGACAGCACTTTCCATGTCTGGGACATGGTCACACTAACCCCCCTAGGCACGATCACGGCAGTGATTATTAGCGAAGGACTCTGAAGCAATACTCCCCGATAAAAACAGAATGTGAGCCACAAATGTAAGCCACATATGTAATTTTCATGTTTTCTGGTAGCTACATTAAAATAACTAAGAGGTTAAATCAATATCTTAATATATTTTATTTAGCCCAAAATATTTAAATTATTACTTTAACATATTCACATGGAAAAATTATTGATAAGATATTTTACGTTCTTTTTTTTCATGCTAAATCTTTGAAATACAGTTTTTTCACTGCTTTTTTTTTTTTTTTAAGAGAGAGAGAAGTGGGGGAGAGAGCCAGAGACAAGACAGAGACAGAGAGAGAAACATTGATGCAAGAGAGAAACATCAACTGGTTGCCTCCTATACTTGCCCTGACCAGGGATCAAACCTACAACCCAGGTATGTAGCCCACTGGGAATCAAACCCTCAACCTTTTGGGTACGGGCCCATGCTCAGACCAACTGAACCACAACAACCAGGGCTCCAGTATGCATTTTATATTTATAGCACACTCAACTGAAACTAGCTACATTTCTTTAACTTTACTGAGGAATAATTGGGAAAATTGAGCAATATAATTATATTATGTGTGCAGCTAGCTACATTTCAAGTGTTTGGGTGTTCACATTCGGCCAGTGGCTTCCACACTAGACAGCACAACTCTTAGAGGAAGGTGCAGACCCAGAATTACCACCTAGGGCTAACTTAGGAAGATGTAAGCTTTTTTAAAAAAAGTAATAAGAGCCACTTTTCCTCATACTCTTGTCCTTAAAGGATAGGAATCTATCATCTATGACTTGAGTATCTTCATTTTTCAACCTGTATGATTTTGGGGAATAATCTGCTATGCAGAAGCTTTTTTAATTGACTAAAAGCTAGTCCATCAGGACTTCTTTAGTTCAGTCTCCTTGAATTTGGTGAATAAGATTCTGTCAGCCCTTTCTGGGGCCTTGGGATATCTCTGACTTGCTCACAGTCCTCTGTGGTCTTCAAGCTGTTGCATGAAGAGGCTCAACCTTTGAAGAACACAGGACTGTAATAGTACAGTTGCTTTTGTACATCCCCAAACCCACTTGGTTTCTCTACACCTCCTCGGTGTCTCCTGATGTACAGGGACCCAGGGAGCACTCAGCAGTCCACTGCAGGTGGTGCAGAGGTTACATCCGGGGTTGATACCTATTTCAGTCACTCCTACCTTTTCTGCACCCCCTTCCTGTGTTAAACCTCAATAATCACATTCCCCAAAAGCACCCAGGACCCTTCTCTACTGGCCTTCTGTGAGAAGTTAAATCAGAATTCCAAAACCACAAGCTTCAACGAGGAGTGGCCAGTCTGACAGCTGCCACCATGTACAAACTTGCCTAAAATATTTTTTAAATCTCGAAACATAATTTGGGTGACTAATATCCCCTGGGATAGGCCCGACACTCGGTTTCTTCCCACCCCACCCAAATTCCCGAGTGGGTCTCAAAAACACGCTATAGGAAAGCCTGTTCTGTTTGTTTTAAACGTGCGAGAACCTTCAAAGCTAAAGCAATGCAATCAGCAAAATACTGCAGTAGCTGGCTTGACAGAGGCCTTGGAGGGACAGCGGATGTGGGGCTTGAGGTTTCAGTCATGGGCACCATGGTCCCTGACGAAAGAAGGCCAGGTGCAACGTTAGAGCCAGGGAGGAATGTGACTCTCAGGGTTCTGAGAGGGACTCTGGGAGAATAAAAGGGGAGGATAAAGAAAAACAGAGTGAAATGGGAGTGAGTGAGGAGGACTCAGCTGGGGGGAAAGCAGAAACAATCTCTGTGCAGCAGCAGGGTTTCACACCATAGAAAATATGGATGGCAGGCCTTGGAAATTCCTTCAGGATGCGGTTTGCTCCCTGCAGGATGCCCTTTCTTGTTAAAGCCTTTAAAATGCTAAGTATGAAAAAGACTGAGAAGCTGGGAGGGGGAGAGGGGAAATGGGTTATTCCTCACCAGATTTCATCTCTTAAACAATGTTTGGTGCTGCCAAGGGATCAGCAATTTGACATTACCTTCCTGCTCGTGGGGACTCTACTTCCTTCTCTCCCCTCCCCACGGTAGGGCTCAAGACTTTAATTATAGGGAAGGTGAAGATTTTACATCTGTCTGGAAAGCAAGTCAGGCATTTTTTTTTCATGCACCTTTTAAATCCTGGGATTTTCCATCATTAGCCATCAAATGAATTCTTAAGGAGATTCTTGCTAAGCCCTGTCTAGGTGATTCTAGACACATGCACACTGAGTATAGATTCAGGGTGGGGTAAATAGCAAGCAGTACTTTTTTGACAGCAGAAATTCTGAAATCTTTTGCTCAAAAAGGAGAAACTGTCCTGGAGTTTTTCAAGTGGCAAGCAGACAAGAAGGAAGAGAAGCCATTCTAGGGCATGACTGGGCACTGGCATCAACTGGGGGGCTCCAGGCTGCCCCATCCCTAAGCTGCCATGTTCTGCTCCACCGGACTCATGATTCAGATGATTCCTTGAGTAGCTCAGTGGTCCCGGCTTCTGGCACCCAAGAGGGGCTGCAACAGAAGACTCCGAGGAGAATGAAGGCAGATAACTGTTGTCACAAACGTTTAGAGACTCTACTCTTGGTCAAGAAGTCTTTCTATCTTTTACTTTTCAGAGACTATCAGCTGTTAGTCAGCAAGGACCTGATGATTTTAAAACAATTTATTTGGCAATTTAAATTCTTGACCTAAGGAAACAGTTCACATTTTTGCAATTTTAAAAAGTCCCACACAGGAGGGTCCCTTCAATCCAAGGTTTGTAGTGATATTTAAAAATTAGCTACCCACTGATAAATGGATTTTTAAAATGTGATTACCTATACAATGAATATTATGCAGTCGTTAAGAGGAATGGAGTACTGATACACACAACCACATGACGAAGTCTGAAAAGATCATGCTAAGTGAAAGAAGCCAAAAAAGGCCACCTATTACCTGATTCCATCTATAGGAAATATCCTAAATAGGCCAATCCATAGAGACAGAAAGCTGACTGGTGGCGACACGGACTGGGAGGTGAGGGAAATAGGGCATGCCTGCTAATGAATACAGGGTTTCCTTTGGGTGATGAAATGTTTTGGAACTAGATTGACTGTACCACATTGTGCATCTGCCTAAATGTCCTAAATGGTAAGTTTTATGTTATGTGAATATTACCACATTTTTTAAAAAGTGTCTAATGAGTTTGAAGAAGCAGCAGCAGCAGCAGCCACCCCAACCATTCTCTTTAGCAGTGGCCTTCATTCCCTGAGTTAATCAACCACAGATTTTTCCCAATCAACCCCATAAGGGAACCATTTGATTAGGTGGGCCAGTGCCAGACAACTGTGTACACTGACCTTGGTCTGCATTAATCACCCAAACACTGCCATCTCAGGGGAAACCCACGAGGGCTTCTCACAATGGCGATGGAACTTTTCTTCAAACCAGGCAACAACTGCAAGATTCATCTCACAATATGAGTAAAAGGTAGTTCAAAGGTCAGAGCCTCTGCACGACTCCTTTTGTGTAAACAAAACGGCACATATAAACATGGAGATGGACACGCAGTGTACGCACACATGTGTTTCAAGACAGAAACAGAAACTTGTCGATGATGTCACCTTAGGGAAAGGCACTGACTGGGATAGGGGGACTTTGTACTCTTTATTTTTGAAAACCATTTAAATCTTCTAATCACATAATTGTATGACTTTTATGGTATATTTCTATATTTATATTTATAGGTAAACACAGAAAATACATAAATGTATTATAAAAAATACCAGCTGAATCACTTGAGTCTATCAACTGAATGTCAAGAATTTGATCATTAGAAAATAGTCTGCTGAATTTAAATTGAGAAACATTCTGCAAAACAACTCACTTGGACATTTCAAAAATGTTAATGACATAAAGAAAAGAAAAAAATGCTACAGAACTGTTTCAGATGAAAAGAAGCTAAGGAAACCTGACAATAAATGCAAGCGTGAGTACAGATTGGATCCTGGGTCAGAAAGTTTTTAATAAATTCTGTAAAGCTCATCAGCAATGGTGAAATTTCAATTTGGACAGTATATTGGACAACGGTTCTCAATCAATGGTCAATGTTAAAATTCCTGAATGTGATAATTGTACAAGATGACAGAATCACCTTGCTTTTAGGAGACAGCTGCGCAAGGGGTGAAGTTTTACTGTATCTACAACCACTCTCCTGAGGGTGTGCGGAGGAGGAAGGGAGAGAGAGTGCAAATATGCCTTCTTTGAATTTTAAACTAGCAACTGTCCTTTAAAAAGGAGAAATGAAAATTCTGATTTTTATTATACAGGTATGTTGCAGTAACAAAGAGCAAGAAACAACAGTGTAAAGTTCAAGTTTTGAGCCACCAGACAGAATCTTCAGTACAGCTCCCCTCACCTTAATATAATTACGAAGCTGACATTCCCAGCAGACGGGGTTTACTCGTCCCACAGAGCCTCCCAGTGGGCAGCCCTCTGGTCTTCAGAGGGACAGCCCCCACCTCCCTCTGCCAGTCACTCTGCACCCAGGCAGAAACAAGTCACTGTGAGAGGACTTCTTCCCAAAGTTCTGCATTTTGTAAGTCTACTGGGTTCCCATTCCTCCCACCTCAGTTATCCTTTTACAGACGTGTGCATGCACACACACACATGCACATGTACACTTTTTACTACACCTTCCTTTGACGTTTCAAATGGCTGATTTGACCTGTAGTAAATCCACACCGCTGTGGTAATTAGCCTCATTATAACAGACACCTCTGGTTCATGGAACATCTACTTAGGTGCTTTGGTTTCCAAGTAGGCAGATCTGGTTTTGAATGGCAGACCTGCCTTTCACATGTTGTATTCTTTTCACCAATTACATAACCTCTCTAGAGCCTCAGTTTCTTCATCTCTAAAATGGGGTGATTATAACCATTATCACTCCACAGGGCTGTCTGCAGAGTTAGTAAGACTGTGCATGCATGTGCCCAACACACAGAAACTACTCCATAAATGATAGCACAATTACATTTTTTAAAATCTGTTGCTTTGAAAATTACATTTTTTAAATCTGTTGTGTTTTAAATCTGTTGCTTTGACTCTAACATGTGAAAATCAAAGATCATTTTAAAGTTACCTAAATCATAGACAAAGGATTATTTAGTGAGGGATTTAACTTTTCCTGAACAATTCACTATGAGCAAAACTGTTTAAAATGATATTTCTAAAGGGCAAACTTATTACACAATGACACTTCCAAGGTTTATTATTCCTAGTATTTAACTACTTATCTCTTCAACTTTAACACAAAGCTAATCATTAATATTATTGTATTCCAGAAGTAATTATTTTAAAAGCTTTTGCTGTAATAACTGAAGCCAACCTGGCTATTCCCGGTACTGGAGAAGGTAAAAAGTGTTTATTTTTTTTACAACTGACATGCAGGAGATTGATTTTTGATGCCAAGAAATCACTTAGTTCTCATGTGACTTTAATTTCACAGAATCTTGGAATATGTTTATGCTTAATCGAAATTCTTCCTAGAGGCAAAACGCCAACAACTTCTCCTCTCTTGTACCTTGCCTAACAAAGTTAAGAGACAAGGTCATGACCTACTGCTCATCAGCCCTCCAAGCACACACTTTGGGATGTCGTAAGTACCCACCCATGAGCTATAACCACTCTGAGTCCATTTCTTCTCGGGACCTGTTGCCAGATGGATAATATTGTACCTAGCTTTCCAGTAGAGAAAGTGAGGCCCAGAAGTGGAATGAAAAGGCTGAGATCAGAAAATCATTAAGATAAAATCACTGACATCTCCAAGCTTGGGCTCTAGTACCCACCATTCCTTGTTCCTACTTTCAAAACAGCCTCTTCACCAAATTTCAGCTTGCAGGAGTGGGGGGTGTATATTTTTACACTCAGCTCTAATTCAGCATAGATGAAGACAAATATATATTTTTATTTTAAAACTGTTATCTAATAAACATTTATTTAGTGAAAAATATTTCTGTAAGATTTACTGTGAGCTTCTCCACAGAAAAATGCTAAGCACTGTTTTCAGTGTTTTACAAAGGTTTGCTACTTCAATCCTTAGAATGGTCTTATGTTGTTGCCCCATTTACAGATGAGGAAACTAAGGCATGAAGAGATTAAGAAACTTGCCAGAATCATGGAACGATCCCTAAAAATCATTGCTAAGGAAATTGCTGAATACTATAATACCCTATTTCTATTAGAAGATAAAAGTGTGTGTTGTGTGTGACGTAAATGCATAGAAAGAGGCCTAGACAGATACCCTTCAATCAACTGTCGGTGACCCCTTCTGGAGAGGGGAATAGTGGGGTGGGGGAGATAAGGAGGACGATCAAAGTTTACTCTTTTCACTTCTCTATCATTTGCGTATTTTGAAATGAGAATATTTCATAACCAGAGGCAATGAAATTAAGAACAAACTGACAGTAACCAGAGGGAAGATGGGAGGGGTTAATGGGGGGAAAAGGGGGAAGGGTTTTCAGGAACATCTATAAAGAACACTTGGGCAAAACCAAACAGGCATAGGATCAAGGGTGGGAAGTGAGGATGGCTGGGGTGGGGGGAGTGGTGGGGGGGGGAAATGGAGACAACTGTACTTGAACAACAATAAAAAAAGAAGTTAAAAAAATAAAATAAATGAGCCCTTCCAGTCAAGATGGAGGCGTAGGTAGATAGATACACTATGCCTCCTCGCAAAATTAAGGACAACAAAGATTTAGAAACAAGAAAACAACCAGAACTAACAGAAAATTGAACTGTACAGAAGTCCAACAACCATTCATCCAGACTGGTAAGAGGGGCCAAGTGGCAGCAGGAAAAAGCAGAGGTTGGTGGACCCAGGCACGCAGGAGCCCCAGGCGTACAGGCAGCAGCTAGAGGACCCCAGGCGTGGGGTGGCAACGGGCAGACCCAGTGAGGCTGCGCAAGGCGGCTGGCTGACCAGGCGGTCCCACACTCATGCGCAGATAATCCAGGCAAAAATGGGGAGTGAAACAGACCTCGCAACCCAGGGCCCCCCCACTGGGAAATAAAACCTAAAAACACCGATTGAAAACACTCATGGGGGATGAGGTGCTGGGAGAAACTCCCAGCCCCACAGGAGAGTTCGTTGGAGAGACCCACAGGGTCCCAGAACGTACATAAGCCCACCCACACAGAAATCAGTGCCAGAAGGGCCCAATTTACTTGTGGAAAGCAGTGGGAGGTACTGAAATACAAGAGAGAGCGGAGCAAGCACCATTGCTCCCTCTCGGACCCCGCCCCCACAAATAGTGTCACAACCCAGTGACTGGGCTGCCCCGCCCTGGTGAACACGAAGGCTCCACCCCTCATATGTAACAGCTGCGACCAGGCCCTCCCCCTACCCCCCACAAAAAAAAAAAAAAAATGGTTCCAACGGGAGAAGAGATCAAAGCCCCAGAGCCAATTCATCTAGGGGACCAAGAGATAGCCAACCTATCAGATGCACAGTTCAAAGCACTGGTGATCAGGATGCTCACAGAATTGGTTGATTTTGCTCACAAATTAGATGAACACATGAAGGCTACAATAAGTGAAACGAAGAAAAAAGCACAGGGAACCAATAGAGATGGGAGGAAAACTGGGACTCAAATTAATGGAGTGGACCAGAAGGAAGAAAAAAACAAACAAACAGAAAAGAATGAAGAAACAAGAATTTAAAAAAACAAGGAGAGGCTTAGGAACCTCCAGGACATCTTTAAATGTCCCAACATCCGAATTATAGGGGTACCAGAAGGGGAAGAGTAACAGCAACAAGTGGAAAACTTATTTGAACAAATAATAAAGGAGAACTTTTCCAATCTGGCAAAGGAAATAGACTTCCAGGAAGTCCAGGAAGCTCAGAGAGTCCCAAAGAAGGTGGACCCAAGGAGGAACACACCATGGCACATCATCATTACATTAGCCAAGATTAAAATGAAGGAGAGAATTCTAGAAGCAGCAAGGGATAAGGGCACAGTCACCTACAAAGGAGTTCCCATCGGACTGTCAACTGATTTCTTAAAAGAGACCTTACAGGCAAGAAGGGGCTGGAAAGAAGTATTCCAAGTCATGAAAGTCAAGGACCTACATCCAAGATTGCTCTATACAGCGAAGCTTTCATTTAGAATGGAAAGAAAGATAAAGTGCTTCTCCGATAAGGTCAAGTTAAAGGAGTTCATCATCACCAAGCCCCTATTATATGAAATGTTAAAGGGACTTATCTAAGAAAAAGAAGATAAAAAATAGGACAGTAAAAAAAAAAGACAGCAAACTCACAGATATTAATAACCACACCTAAAACAAAAGTAAACCAAGCAAATGACTAGAACAGGAACAGAAACACAGAAATGGAGATCACATGGAGGGTCAGCAATAGGGGAGTGGGAGGAGGAGAGAGGGGGAAAAGGTACAGAGAATAAGTAGCATAGACGGTGGGTAGAAAATAGACAGGGGTAGGGCAAGAATAGTGTGGGACATGTAGAAGCTAAAGAACTTATGACGCATGGACATGAACTAAAAGGGGGGGAACGTGGGTGGGAGGGGGTGTGCAGGGTGGTGGGGAATGAAAGGGGGAATGGGACAACTGTAATAGCATAATCAATATATTAAAAAATAAAATAAAATAAATGAAGTTATTTAAGCCATTAACATTGATATTTTACCTTAGAAAATTCAAGTAAAGGACAAGTTCTTTTTTTTAAGATTTTATTTATTTATTTTTAGAGTGGAAGGAAGGGAGAGAAGGAGAGAAACATCAATGTGTGGTTGCCTCTCGCACTCCCCCTACTGGGGACCTGACCTACAACCCAGGCATGTGCCCTTGATGAAAATCAAACCGGCAACCCTATGATTCACAGGCCTGCACTCAATCCACTGAGCCACACCAACCAGGGTTAAAGGACCAGTTCTAGCAAAGTAACCACAGAAGTAAGCTTATTCTTCCCTTGAAAGCACATAAAACTCCACTGGTGATTTATTAGTACAGTAATCTTCAACAAAATTTTCAGAGAAGCATTTTATTACACACCTACCCTGCATCATACCCAGTGCCAACACTGGGAGCTGTTGGGTATACTATCTCACTGGGGCCTCACAATAGTCCCATAAGGGATAGATTCAAATTTTTATTTTGAAATTTTTTAAAAAGTATTGGAGGGCAGTTGGTTTATAAAAAATGGAATGATTTATATAGTACTTTATGTACTTCTTTCTTCATATATCTTTTACCATTTCATACTCTTAAAATATATCAAAAGTCAAGTTCAAAAGATTATTATTCCTAACAAGTGCTGCTGTGGTCGTGGAGATAAGGGAACCCTAGTGCACTATTGGTGGGAATGCAGACTGCTACAGCTGCTGTGGAAAACAGCATGGAATTTCCTCAAAAAACTAAAAGTGGAACTGCCTTTCAATCCAGCAATCCTACTGCTGGGATTATACCCTACGAATCCAGAAACATCAATTCAAAAGAACTTGTGCACCCCTATGTTCATAGCAGTGCCAAGTGCTAGAAACAGGCTAAGTGCCCATCAGTAGATGAGTGGATTTAAAAACTGTGGTACATTTACACAATGGAATACTATGCAGCAGAAAGAAAGAAGGAGCTCCTACACTTTGCAACAGCATGGATGGAATTGGAGAGCATTATGCTAAGTGGAATAAGCCAGTTAGTGAAAGGCAAATACCATATGATCTCATTTATAAGAGGAATCTAAGGAACAAAATAAACTAATGAGTGAAACAGAGACATGGAAACATGCAACAGATCCAGAGCTGCTAGAGGGGTCAGGGGGTGGTTAATGGTGAAAATAAGGGGAAGGGATCAGTTAAAGAACATGCATGAATGACCCATAGACATGGACAAGAGTGCAGGGATTGACTGTGGGAACAGGGAATGGGCTGGGCAGAGGAAGGCAAAGGGGAAAAAAACTGGGACAACTGTAATATGGTAGTAATAATAATAATAATAATAACTAAAATATAGAATCATGATAAGCAAATGCAATGCATGACTATAGAGAAGATGCTGGTTAGAAAATAAATAGCAATAGGATAAATTCTTGGGAGCACTGGGAAATATGAAGTGAACAGAAAAGAGCATTATAGAACTATTGATAATTTTCTTGTGTAATCATGATATTAAAGAATAAGATTGTTCTTATTCTTAAAGGATGAATGCTAATGTGTTCAGGAATGAACTATCATGATTTCTACATAAGTCAAATGGTGCATGTATATAATAGACATATATTCAGAGAAAACAAATATAGTCAAATGTTAACAATTATTGATTCTACACAGAGTATGCTATCCTATTCTTAAATTTGTCTGAATGTCTGAAAATTCTCATAAAATTTTGGGGGGAAAATTACAAATGGACAATTTTCTTTTTGTTTTCTTTGTATTTTCTAATTTATATTGAAATGTGAACAAAGAATTTTAATTATTGCCTTAAAAAAAGAAAGATACTATTCCTAATTTATACATGTGGAATCTAACGCTCAAAAACAAAAATAACTTGCTCAAGATCACAAGTGAATAAGGTATGAAATCTAGAAAGAAGAGCAAGTTATCCTAATTCTCAACCTTAATGTTCCTGTCACCAGAGTGTAGTAGCCCAACTGGCCCGATCATGTCTGCCTTCTTAATGCCTACACTTGTTCACAGAGAGATTGGATGTTAGCCCAGACAGGGGCCTTAGCGACGACCATCTAACCTGGTGGCCCTTGATCCTGGCTACACATTAGAATCACCTGGAGAGCTTTTAAAATCAATCAATGCCTGGCTCCCATCCCAGATTTGTTAAATCAGAATCCATACTGATACAGCTCAGACATCTGTATTTTATAAATGCCCTGCAGTGATTCTCGTGTAGTCAGAATTGAAAACCAACAATTTAGCCGTTAGGAATGCCATTTGAAATGCTAACATCAATTGATTGAAAGTGGCAGGACAGTGCTGTCTGGGAAGGTCCATGAGGTCGAATTTGAGCTCGGGGAGACTGCTGTTAGTGGTGGGCAGTGTCTGCTGTGAGCAAAGGAGAGGTGGTCGACACATGAGCCAATTCTGATTTAGGAGGAAATGGAGGCCAGAGAGCTTCTGTGATTTACTACAGTAACAAAACCAGTTAGTGGCAGAGACAGGTCTAAACCCCAGCCTCCTGACATCTAGGTCAGTCCTTTATTTGTTAACCCAACTGTGTAGCTACCAAATCTTGATGACCACCGGGAAGAGGGAAGACCAGCCTCATGATTAACCTGACTGTGCCACTCACCACACAGCAGCCACTTCCTATGCCTGCATCCAGCGTCACTCTGTTAGAGTGTGAAAAGGCTCCTGAACCAGGCGCAGCCACAGCGGCCAAGTGGGCAGCAGGTGCTTTCAGTAACCAACTGCTCTCCACTGCTGCTGCCATTCAGGTTGGCCTTAAAGAAAGACAGAAAGAAAGGTAATGCTGGGCCTGGGGTTGGAAGTGTGACATCACAGCTTCGACTTATTACTAAGCCATGGGAGAGGCTGCTTAGGAACGTGCCTGGCAAGGGGCACCAGGCAGCCTCCTGCCATGCCCAGGCATATTTCTCTGACATCCAAATCACTGCCTGTCTTAGAAGCCTGTTTGAGGGGGATGAAGGAGGGCAGGCGGGATGTGTGTGTGTGTGTGTGTGTGTGTGTGTGTGTGAGAGAGTGACTCAGGGACCTGTCATAAAGACCCCATGAGTCATCTACTTCCTGACCAACACACTGTGGAGTCGGCTTCAGGATGCACAAACGCACAGGAAAAGAACCTCTTGGCTAGGAGTTGGTTATGTTTTCAGGAAACTGGTTTCTTTTAATATAAATACGCACACACAGTACCAGAGCTACAACACCCAGCTTAGTGTCTTCTCATTGACACAATGTTTTGTTCAAAATGGCTTATTATTTTTTTAATGCAGCAAAATATAGGTAGCATAAAACTTTAACCATTTTAAGTGTACAGTCCAGTGGCATTAAGTACATTCACACTGTTGTACAACCATCTATCTCCAGAAATTTTTCATCTCCCCAAACTGAAATTCTGTACACATTAACACCTTGCCATTCTCCCCTTCTCCCAGCCCTGGTACCTACCATTCTACTTTCTTGTCTCTATAAATTTGATGACACTATCTGTCCATAATGTTTTACTTCATTAATTATTTGCCACTTCATGTTATCTTTTTTAATGGAAAAAAAATGAATAACACTTTGGTTTCTTGGTGTCTATTTCATTAAGAATCCTCTAAATATAAATAGAAATTCCTCTCTGGAATTTCTACTCCAAGTGGGTAACTATAGATGAAGCAGCAGAGATGATCAGCAGGTGCTCGAATTGAGTGGAGAAGTAAGTTTCAGAGCACCAAGCCTAACACACTGGTTGCTCCTACAAAACTTTTACCCACCTATGTTACCCATAGGTGGGTAACAGCTTTGAAAGGCGGCCAACATGTGAGCCAAGTCACATCTACAAGATCCCCTACCTTAGCAATTTTTCTGGGTAGCCAATGAAAGAAAAGCAGGGCAAGCAATGAGCATCAATATCCTCGGCCCACACATTTAAAAGGTGGTTAATACTCTGCCTCAAAATGCATCTGCAGACCAGCTCTGACTCTGCATGCCTCTGCAGGAAGGAGGAGGCCGTACCCACAAGGACTGCAGCTGCTTCCACTCACTGTTCCAGGTGTAACTCCACAAAGCACACTTCCTGCACTTGGCTACTGCTCTCAGGCCAGTATGGATAACCCTCCAGTGTACAGGCTCAGGAGAATCAGAAAGACGTTCGCTCCTGAGAAGCCCTGTTGAGGGTTTAGTCTAAGCAATGGATCTTAAAGACTGGTCCATGGTCACCATAACCCATGGCCACCATACCCAAAGAAAAGTAAAAAATATTGGCATTCATGAATATTTTGAGCTCAGACCATGAACTGACCAACATGGGTGTTATGAGTAATACAAAGATATATGAGGCATGATCTCTTCCTTCAAGGAACTCACAATCTGGTTAAGAAATTAGGACTCATCCCTGGCCAGTTGGTTAGAGCATCATCCCATACAACAAAAGGTTGCAGTTTCAATCACCAGTCAGGGCACGTACCTAAGCTGTGGGTTCGATCCCCATATGGGGCACAAATGGGAGGCAAATAATCAATGTTTCTCACATCGATGTTTCTCTCTCTCTCCCCCCTCCCCCTTCCTCCTTCTCTAAAATCAATAAATATATTCTCAGGTGAGGATTTTAAAAAAGAAGAAAAAAAAGAAATTAAGACTTAGAGCCAGGATCTCCAGTGAGGTGAGAGACTGGCTGCTGGACACCACATTCATACCTGTTGGAAGAAGGTGCTAGTACAGTTGGGTTCTTCTAGGAAGAGAGGCTTCCTGAAGAAGTTGAGTCCTGAGACTCCTAGGGGACAGTTCTTTCAAAATGGGTGGTCTTTTTGAAGTACAGTCATATCTGAAGTTTTTTAAATTTATGATCTTTGATCTCTTTGGAACGGCCTCTGCCATGTGCTGACAAGCCCCAGTTGCTGTCAGTGAGAGAAGACCCACCAAGCTGTCACTGACAGGGGACCAGCAGCCCAGCAGCAGCCAATTTCTAGAGGACCAGAGGTACAATTGGAGGAGGCCTCGCCTGCTGATTCATTTCCACACCTTTCTGAGCTCCACCCGCAGAACAATGTGCAGAAGCATTTCACACAGCTCATACTGAATGCCCTTTCTAACATCCTAAAGCAGCTACAAAGGAAATTAATGGTTTCCCCCAGAGGCTTTTATTTATACAAATGTAAAAACCCCTATAAATACCTTCCCAGATTTGTAAACGTCCACTTCTGTTGTTTTTTTTCTCCTGTTACTTGGAATGAAAGAATGTAAATGATTAGAAAATAACACCCCTTTAGTAATACATGACAATAATAGTTTGGTGGCAATTTGTGGACCATAGTAAGCAAACACAGGCATGAGGTCAGAACACACATGAGCCAGTGATCTTTTCAACATTAAATATGATCCTGCTCTACCCCCTTGCACACTTTCCCCTCAACCATTTCCCTCCATAAAATACTTGAATGGCTTCTCATTGCTTTTAGAATGAAGACCAAATTCCTAATGGGGCCCATAGGGCTTGCCTGTCTGTCCCTGATGCCTCTCCAGCCTTTCACATCCTTCTCTCACTGACCCACAAGTACACCCCCTCTTTCTTCCAGTTCTACAGTTGTATCACACTTTCTCCAGTCCTGGAACTTTTATGCATGCTATTCCTCCTGCCTGGAACATTGTTCCCACTCAACTCTTCATCTACTTTAAACTGTAGCATTCTTTTGAGCTCAACACAAACTATACTTGCTTAGGGCAACAGTCCCTGACCTCCCCATCTCCCCATTATTGTCTCTCTAGCCCCATCATCATGTCACTTTCCAGATTCCCTGTGAATATTAAGTGAGATATAATATGTGATGGCAAATACAGAATAAATTCCTATTCCAATTTTCCAGTGTGCTTTCCTGTACTGCAGTAGCTGGAAAGCTAAAACTTAGTTTCTAGACTCCCTTGCAGCTATGTTTTTGGGTAATTTGGATAATATGTTTTTGGGTCCCACTAATCATATATCCTTGCACAGAGCTTGAATTTAGAAAGTTAAGAAGGAAGATAGGGGTGGGCATGAAGTTTGCATTCTTTTAGCACATATCAAAACTGAAGTCACATGGTTATAGAGCCAACAGCTCTGATCCCCAAATTGCAATGAAGGTAGTATACTCTTGGAGCCAATGTTTCTGGCAGTAGCTTCCTGATTGTGGCAGAAGCAGATACCCTCTGATCAAGCTACTTCTAGGATACAACTCTGGAAGTCATTCCTGGAGGCCCAGCCTGAAGCCTGCTCCTTGTAAGCACCTATTATAATTCTTTATATTAAATCTCTTTCTGCTTAAACTACTAAAGTGATTTCTGTTACCTGCTGAAACTCTGTCTGATATATATAGGAAAGTGCTTCTAGAACTATAAACTGCTATGGACATATGAGTTATGGTTACTCATCAAGGTCCCAGAGCTACCACCTGGAAAGGAGGCCTGGTAATAGCCATCAGACATTAAACATGCAGTTTCAAGAAAAGCAGACAAGTGGCCACACTCTTGAGATAGTCTCCTCAGGGTAAATAGTCATTTTAAACCAGAATCTGATGGGGGAACTCAAGAGTTATTTTTTTTTTTTTTGTAGCTTTAAGTTTTAGTTAATAGGCTTAGTGATCAATGCCTGTAGAAAGCTGTTGTTTCAGACACTGGAATGTATGACCAGACCTGCTCTGACTCCAGAAGAACCACATGAAATTCAACCTTTGTGCCCCAGGAGGACTGTAAGTGATCAAGATGGTATCTGAGCAATTGTGCTTCAGGGAGAGAATGTCCACTGACCAACTTAAGAATCACCAGTCAGCAGATGAAGGGATGCAAGGAAAATTGCTGGACTGCAACTCTTATCTGATAACCTTTTCCCCTGAATTCCAAACCCCGTACCTACCATTTTCTTCTCCTTCTGAAAAAGGTTGGCTTGAGACAAGATGTTAAGATGGTTTTATACGGTACATAACCTGCTGTCTTAGATTGCTAGCATCTGAATAAAGTGCCCATAAAGATTCAATCTTTGTCTCTACTTATTGGTTCTGGAAGTGACAGGCAGTATGAACAGACTTTTCTGGTTTCATAATCACACCTGAAATGTGGCTGTGTCTCTAAGTGCCATTTTGTAATGTAGCTTCCCTTCTACAGTCCTGTTTTCCTCTACCTGAAAAGCAGGAATATCTGAGTTTGCACTATGTGGCATTTGGGGAGGATTTTCTGGAGGTGAGCAGCGCCTAAAACATGTCCAGGAAGGGCCGACATTCCTTTAGCAGGTCCAAGTCCCATGAGTCATACAGAATGGCTCATACATACCACTATCACTTTGGCAAGTCTATCCTGTGACCTTGATGTTTGCTCATTCTAGAGTCATTCCCAGCCCAGGGAGGGAGGGAGAGGCTTAGATGCTGTTAACTTCCCTCACATTTTTTCACCATACAGGGCAGACCATCTCAGCACCTGGCCATGCCAGGCCTGGCTCAAGCTGTTGGGGTGAGTCCCAATAGAATGACAGCACAGACGTCTAGCTTCTTCAGCACATTTTTTCTCCAGCTGTCTACAAACTCTGGCTCAGCTACAGAGAGCTCAGCTGAAATGCCCTGGGTGTGGCATTCATGAGCCTGCATGGAAAACCTGAAGCTCAGTGGGAAAGTGGGTAAAACAATACAAACATCACCTAAAGTGGCTTTGAGGCCTCCGATCATTTCTCCACCTCATTTTACTACTCCTCAAAGGCTTGTGGTGATCACCTGCCAGGATGAAAGTGGCTCAGCTACAGGGGCTAGCAGGGAAGAAGGGATGAGTGACAGATTAAACACACAGAGCCTTGGAGATGTGACTCAAGAGAAGTGGAAGGAGTAGAGAGAGAAAAAATAAATCACCACCACATAAAATTGTGTTTCTTTGTTGGCCTGTGTAAAAATGAACTTGCATCCCTTCTGGGTGGGAAATGTTTCTCTCTCTCTCTTTTTTTAAAAGGAATCTTCTTCTTTTTTATTTAATTTCTTTACTTTATTTATTTATTTTTAGAGATAGAGGAAGGGGGAGAGAGAGGGAGAGAAACATCCATGTGTGGTTGCCTCTCACATCCTCTACTGGGGACCTGGCCCACAACCCAGGCATATGCTCTGACTGGGAATTGAACCAGTGACCTTTCAGTTCGCAGGCTGGCACTCAATCCACTGAGCCACACCAGCCAGGGCAGAAATGTCTCTTTTTGATAGGACAGGGAGCTCATCTGCGTTCTGGGTGAGACTGGGTGCTCCAGGAGCAGTGTTTTGGGAATGCCTCCTCAGACGGAGCTCTGAGCCTTTGGGGAAGGTGTGGCTGAGCTATAGGAAACCCCACATTCACCCTCTTTTCATCTAGAGCAGCTCCAGCCATATTTGTTTTACATGTTAGGGCTCCTGAATAATTTCATCTGAGGAAAGGCACATATCTGATATAAATAAAGAAAAAGAGCTGGAAAGTCACTGGTCTGAGGAAGAAGCACCAGGCTGGGAATCAGGAAGCATGGTTCTACTACTAATTTTCTAGGCAATTTCAGCAAGTTGTTTCACCTATCTGGGCTTTAGCTTTTCATTTGGATGTGAGAGAGAAGTACCAAGTTCATAAGTTCACTGCAAGGTTTCTATGGGGGAAGGGGTCAGGCCATGCCTGCCTGCAGCAATATTATTACTCAGAGATTTCCTAAGACCTCTTAGGAGGTTTTAGTTAAGCAAATGTAACTTGAACCAGAATCTGAGGGTACAGCCCTAGTGGATTCCCGGCTGCATTCTAAGAGGAGGGGACAGCAAACAAAATGAGAAGAGCTATGGAGCTAAAAATCTATAAACCACTGGGAGCAAAGCCCGACTGTTCTAGACCCATGAAACAACACAGAGGTGAAGATCAGGAACTTCTCCCAACTCAGCTGAGGGATCAGTTCAGGTCTGCCCACTGAGGGACTCGCATAGTGTGAGCAGAAGAGGCAGGGCAGTCTCAGCTCAGTGTGGCCCTGGGCTCTGGCAGGCAGTGGTGGCAGCAAGTTCCCAGAGCCCTGTGAGCACCAAACACTGAGAGGCAGGGTACCTCATCCCTGGCCAGTCAGTGCAGGAGGGAGGGGACAGTATTCAGCACCACACATGGGCCACCCTAGAGACTCTTGGAACTGGTGAGGGTGAACTCAAGGGAGGCAGAAGGACCTGCCTCAACAGGCGAGGACAAAGCCTAAAAAACACAATACTGATCGCTACCTTTGCGTGAAAGCCCCAGATGTTTGCGGCCTGGCAAACACAGGTAACAAACACACGGTGCAGGCAACAGTTTAAAGAGAAAAAGATGAAACCGATCCAAGGCAATACATGTTTAATGCTGTGCCTTCCCGAAGTTACACAGGCTTCAGTACTGTCCAGGCTCACAGTGAGAAAAGAGCACTTCCCCCAGGGTAGGTAGGGAAGCTGCACAGAGAAGGGAAGCTCTGGCTGGGACTTCCAGGGTGAGAAGAATTGAAAAGCTTCCAGGCAAAGAAACAGCATGATCACAAAGCAGTGGGACAGAAACACTGGAAACACTTTTTCAGGAGGCATTACAAACCTATCTGGCAAATCAGCCAAGAAAATGGGTATATTACCTAGTTTTTAAAAGTAAATGAAAGATTAAAAATTAGTTTAAAATGCTGGGAAAGTTTAGGTTGAAAGGGTATATAAGCCACATTTAAGTTTTGTCTATAAACCTCAAGCACATGAAAGGGTTTAGCTTTATCCTCAAGTACCTTCCCCTTCCTTGGGCTGTTTCTGCATAAACGCCTCTTCTCCAACGCCAGTCTCCACCGCTGCTGGCCAGTGCTGCCCACTCGCTCTTTGTAGCTCCAGGTCTTTCTATCACACAACTGACGGGGTGGAACTTTCCAGAATTCTGGAGAACCCTGAGTGCCTGTACCTTGAGAGAGTTCCTGAATGTACCATGTCAGGCTCTTTCCCCCTGCCAAGATGAAAGAGAAGGGGGGGCATTGGAAAAGAGAAACCGTCAGTCCAAATAAATGGAGATGGAAGCACAGCAAAGTAAATAGCTGCGAATTTCACAAGTGTCATTTCCCATTCACAAAGACTGTTTTTAGACAACATAATAATCCACTACAACATTTATTCTGTCCACAGAATTATTACAGCACAATTTCACCTTTCCATCTTCCATGGCATAGTGTGATATCTTTAATAGTCATTCTTTGTCTTTCCCAAGTTTGGGGTCAGACTAATCCAAATGATGGCTTGGGGATATTGGAGAGGGTTGCTGACAGCCTGAAAATTCATGAGAGGATTCTCATGCCATCAGCGTTCCCACACTATTTCAAATTATTGTTCTCTAACCAGCCTTTCCCTTAGCATGAGCTAAGATTATTTCCTGTGTTGTATCTCAGGCTTGGAATATGCCCCCTCCACCCATCTCCCAAGAAACGTCTAGTTCCTCCAGGAGGCCTCACTTGACCATAGCAACTTACCTTGCTCTTTCTTTTTCAAATCCCTATGGTGTTGTTCAGTGAGAGTTAATTGAGCCCCTACTGTGGCCATGTTGTTGAGGTGGGAGGAACAGAGATCTGCTCAATCTAATTATTGGAGGGTGGGAGTGGGGTGGGAGGCTTTTACTGTAAAAATAAATAAGAGGATGGAGACAGTGATGTCACATGACCTGAGTGACACTGAGACACGATACAGTGGCCTTCATGGGATGGGAACAAAGCTCCAGGGTGTTCTGGGTTTGAGGTGTAGACAGCAGCAACAGCAGCAGCAGCAGCAGGGCTGAAGCTTCCTCCTGCTGCTGCCCTACCATTAACAGAGCTGCTACTCTCCGTGTGTCTGCTTCTTTCTACATCTCCACCAGCTGGCACCCCCTGCTCATGCATAGATTCGCTGGCTTCCTAACTTCAGTGATTCACCCATGATTTGGTTGGCTGGGGTCCCGGAACCACCATCCAGCATCCTTTGATGCTTTTCCGCTGCTACCAACTGGCAACTTGTTTCAGTGTTTTAACTTCAAGTAAGAATACCTGATTTTCCCAGTTTAACTTTTTAGGCCAGGCTGTATAGGTCATAGGGAGTCAATGACTTAGTTGACCATTGGTCAAATGGCCCATCACTAGTTTGGAGATGCAGAGAGATTCTCTATGTAGAGAACCACCAGGGATTTGATGAGGACTCTGAGGTTATGTCTGACCTGCCAGTTCTAAGGACCATTATTTCTGGTAGCAGTTGTAGGCTAGTAACATGGGCCTTCTTCACCCCAAAATCAGGGTGGGGGTGTGAGACCTGAGCAGTCTCCTAAAAGCCCCTCAAAAATGGCCAAAGGGCCATTAGAAAGAAAGCCCATCTCTTGTAAGTGAACTGGAGGGGACTTGTGCTATTTCCACTTGAGTATAAAATAGGACACATACTAGATGACTTTTTGGTGTGGACATGGGCTGATGAGGCCAGGCACTTTCAGGCATGGGTTACCCATAGGGGACCAAGACTTCACCCTTGATATAATGGAGCTGGTATTAGCCAGGCTTCTCCAGGGAAACAGAACCAATAAGATATATAAATAGAAAAATAGATATAAGAGGATATTTATTATAGGAATTGGCTCATGCAATTATGGAGGCCAAGAACTCCCACAATCTGATCTCTGCAAGCTGGAGACCCAGGAAGGGCTCTGGTATAATTCAGTCCTAGTCCAATGGCCTGAGAACAAGGGGAGCCAATGCTGTAAGTCCCAGTTCCCCTGAAGACCCGAGAACCAGCAGTGCCAATGCCCAAGGGCAAGAGAAGGTTAATGTCCCAGCTCGAGCAAAAAACAAATTCCCCCTTCCTCCGTCTTTTTATTCTACTCAAGCCCTCACTACTTTTGATGATGCCCACCCACACTGAGGAGGGCTATCTTCTTTACTTGGTTTACTAATTCAAATACTGATGCTAATGTCTTCTGGAAACATCTCCACAGACACACCCCAAAATGATGTTTCACCAGCATCCTTTAGCCCAGTCAAGATGGCACATAAAATTAGCCATCACAGGGCCTCATCTAGGAGGGAATATTGATAGGTACAAAACAGTAGGGGGTATAGAAGTAACACAAGAGAAAGAGTGGGTAATACTCTAAGGGAAAACTTCCTCATGGAAGTGAAGTTGTGAATAAAAAGTGGCAGACAAGGGGAGCAAAGCATCCCCAGAAGAAGTACCAGCCAGGAGGAAGGCATAAAGAGCTGAAGGGCAGCACGCTCCAGGTCAGGGTTATTATAGAATGTGCAGGGGGCAGAAGTAGAAATTGAGGCTGGAAAGAGGTACACTGGGACCAGATCATAAAGATGTTTTGGTCAAAAAGGAAGCAATAGAATTTTAATAAGGAGAGAGGTAATTTTTTTTTCCCTTTGGGGATAATTACTATGGCCAAAATGTGTAGGACACATTAAACTGAGGGAAAATTAGAAGCAGGAAATGTGGAGAACATATTAAGTGGAGGAGACATCTCTCATGATGCCATTAGACCTGTACCTTGCACTGGCAGGGGAAGAAAAGAGGTGAACGAGGATTTGGAAGATCAAGAATGTAGAGAAAGTTTTGAGTGAGGAGACATAATGAATATAATTTGGTACACGATGAATTTAAGATGCATCAGGCCACCCATGTGGGTATTTCCAATATAGGTTTTTGGATAGATGGTCCTGGAGTGAAGGAGAGAAGTCAGAGCTGGAGATAGAAATTTGCAAGTCCTGGGCATATAAGTGGAGGTTAAAGCCATGAGGATGGAGGGTAGGAAGCAGAGGAGAAGAAATAGGAAAATGAAATACTGGCAGTAATGCTGCAGTGGATTACATAGTGTCTTGTAACATTTTCTGAATGTTTCTCATCCAAACTCAATTAAATTCTCCATGTTATTTTCCCCCTCTGCTGTTACCCCTTTCTTTACAATCTTCCCTGTCCCAGGCAGTGGCCTTCTCTTGCCCTTGGACATTAGCACTGCTGCTTCTCAGGTCTTTGGACTAGGACTGAATTATACCAGAGCCCTTCCTGGGTCTCCAGCTTGCAAATGGCAGATTGTGGGAGTTCTTGGCCTCCATAATTGCATGAGCCAATTCCTATAATAAATATCCTCTTATATCTATTTTTCTATTTATATATCTTATTGGTTCTGTTTCCCTGGAGAAGCCTGGCTAACACCAGCTCCATGACATCAAGGGTGAAGTCTTGGTGACTATGAGCCTACCCAGTATCCTTGTGCAAGTTAGAAAAGGGCACACCCTCTGGGCACTTGGCTTGGCAATCTAGTTCCGCGTGAATTAGGAAAAAAGTGCCCTTCCTTTGGGTTGAGGCAGACTCATGTCAGTATAGAGCCAGGTAAGCAGAGCCAGGCTGGATTCACCACCTCAACCTGGGCCTTTGTTCAGTGCACAAAGTACTCGGCCTTATCAAGCACTTCCGACCCTCATCCAACAAGGTCTGCACAAGGTTCCCAACAAGGACCATAAGAAGTACTTGTAGATGACTCTTTAATTTCCATGCAGTTTACATTTTTGAAAGCAGCATTTTATTTCCTCTCTTAGCACCAGATTGTGATCTGGCAAGTTTTGTTAATGATGATTCTTCAAAACTGTCCCCAGTTCTTAGCGTTGAGAAAGAAAACATCAGATCAATCTCTCACACACAACTTCAGCTCCTGGTGTGCGTCCCTGATTCTAGTGGGCAAAGGCCACAGAACCCTCCCCCTACACCAGATGGCAGCTCTGCGATGCCAGTGTCTTCATACCCCATGGCTTTAGCTAGGCCTGCTCTCAGCCACATGCCATGCCTACCCCATGCCTCTTTCAAGCCTTTCTTCAAAGCAGCCTTTCTTGCCTTTGTTCTCCATCCTTTGGGGATTGTGTCTTTTTGAAAAATTGATTTATATTATTATTGAACATAATTGAAGAATTTTCTGTCTTTGAGATCCAACAGTCATCTTATCCAAAGGGATTTATTTATTCATGCCGTGTATCGATGTGGAGTAAGTACGTTATAACCCTTCAGGCAAGGTCCATGCTTCTGCAGGTGCTCAACCATGTTGAAAATTATGGTATAAATAAGTATAGGTTTCATTTCACTGATACTGTTAATAATAAATTTCTGATGTGAGTTAGACTCTCAATTGCCTGGGGTGGTTTTGAATGAAAAAGAGAAGATTAGAGGGAACTTCAAAGAAGATAGAACATTGTAATCAGCAAACTTTGAAATTAGAAAAAAAATTTGTTTTAATTAGAAAAAAAGGGGGGAAAGGCCATCAATTGCACTAAAGATATTTGGACCCCAGTTAATTTTATTGGATTGTCATCCTCAATTTCTGGCCCAAATAAAAGAAATTCACCATAGTTCTACCAGCCACCAAATTAAATAACTTTCATATTTCTGTGTTTTCTAATATTTCTGTGTGAGTGTGTGTACTGGGTTCATAATTGTAGTCACCAATCCTGACTAATTTCACTAGATTTCAAACCCTATGACGTGAGATTGAATTCAAGTCAATAGGTATGAATTGATTATTTACAATCATTTAAATCTCATCCATGGGGAGGGCTACCAGGCAATTGTTGCCCTGTAGTATTTATTACCGCCCACACAAGTGTACCAGAGACCCAAGCAAGACAAAATATAAAGGAGGCAGCTGCTTGGAAGAATGCTAGCATTAGGAATCAGGAGCTGTGGGTTCCAAATATTTCTCTGGCACTCACCAGCTATGATCTTAGGCAAGGTTGCCTCTCAGGGTGCGTCAGTCTCCTCATCTGTAAAATGGAGGGATTGGAATTGATCAATGGGCTTCAAGAAGATGCTCGGGCAGGATGTGTGGTGCTGTAGGAATGATCTCTGCCCACCTGACTACAATCAGAGCAGTTCCACCTTTGTCTATTTTCACGCTGAGTATCTGAGTCCAATATGTCAGACAGCACGGCAGATCACATGCATTCAGGGCTATTTCAGAGAAGCAAGCACGTATGTTCACCCTGGTTATTAACAATACAGGTGACCAGTTCAAAGACAGAGGTCAGGGAGGCAAGAGCAGAAAGGGAAAGCCTCGTGGAAGAGGCAGGGCATGGGTGGACCTTAAGGGAAGATAGTATTTGGAAAGACAGAAGGAAGAGGGGAACAAGGAGAGCATTTAAGGAAAAGCACAGTGACATGCCCAGGCATGCAAAAAACAGGACCCACTGAGGCTGAAGCTGGGCCTGTGTTGCAGAGGAGAAGGTGGAGAGTAGGATAGAAATAAGGACCTGAGTGCTTGAAGGCAAGTAGATAAATACAAGGTTGGTGGAGTAAGCTACAAGATCTAGTGAAGATTTCTGCGCAAGGGATTGACATGCTGAAATTGGTGCATAAGAAAGATCAGTCTGTCAGGTTTTCACAAAGCAAACATTTCTTGATGCTGATGAGGTACCTGTAGGCTCTGAGAATACAAAGCTGGGGAAGGCAGCGGCTGCCCTTGAGGAGCCTGGTAGAGGAGAATGCAGAATGGGCTGAAACAGAGGAGAGCAAGAGTTAAAAAGTGGCAGGGAGGAGAAAGGAGGGGAGATGAGAGCCATCTCAAAATAAAAACTAACAGGACTTGGTGGCTGGCTGAAGGTGAGTCAAGGAGAGGAGTAAGTAACAAATGACTTCATATTTTAATCCTGGAGCTTGAGTATAGAAGCTTCCTCTTCCTCTTGGGGCCACAGCTAGAACCCCTTCCCCAGTCTCCCTTGCAGTTGGGTTTACCATGTAATTGAGTTCTGAGCAAAAATTGACCAAAAGTTCCCCATCCAGGCCTGGTCAATGAAAGCCTCCCACAAGTGCTTCTCTTCTCTCCTTCGCATCCCCGGACTATTGAAGAGGGCTCTGGGCCTGAAAGGGGTCACATCCGTAAGACTGAAGAAGACCTGGGCCCCTGAATGACATGTGGCTTATTGTGGTAAGCTACTGACATTCTGGAGCCATTTATTATGGCGCTTACCTTATCCTAAGACTGAAACAATAGTTATGCCATTTTAACAACAAATACAGGAAGTTGAGATGGGTTTAGAGAATGAATTAAGAAATTCAAATTTTCATTTGAGGTTGTTTTGCTTTGAGGTAACATCAAACTTAACCAAAACTAATTTAAAGCGGGGATAAGGAGTTATTAACACACTTCTGACTTTATGCACAGCCAAGCTAAGCCTAAAGTTTTACTCTGATTGGTCCAGTTTAGGTCATGTGCCCCACCTAGGAACCAATCAGAAAAGCCAAGAAGTGCAATGCCATCGTTGACTTGGGTGGAGTAGCATGCTCTGGCCTTGTACTGGGAGAAGAGTAAACTCTAACCAGAGCAAGGGTCAGGGTAATTCCCCAGAGGAAAATCAGGGTACCATGACCAAAGAAGGGGAAATGAATGCTGGATATTTTAAAGCAGTAAAAGTGCTTTGCTTTCTGTTTTGATGCCCAATTATTTGTAATATCCAAATGGAGAGGACTTTGCAAATGGTTTGAAATATAAGATTGAAACCTAGGTAGAATAGAATGAGACAGACAGGTTAATCCAGGCTGTGTGAAGAAGGCATTTCCTTCCTTTTTCTGACTTCCCAAATTGGAAAAGATAGATGAAAAAATAAATAAATAAAAGAATTCCTTTTGGGAATCCCATTTGATAACATGGCTTCACTGTGTCACTTGCCTGTCCTTTCTAAAATGGGTCTTTATCTGAGAAGTTTGGGAAGTAAAGAACATATTTTAAAGACACAGTTGAGGGATACAAAAGAAATAATATATAATTTTAGAAATCACACTGAAAACTTCACACTCCCATACACCTTTTATTATAGACCAAGATATATTGTATTAATAATATATAAAGAAAGACACATAGATCAGATATTTTGTGAGGTATACTGTATTCTATAGATTCACAACAGACATACACACAAATAATTCTCGCCCACAAATCTTTTTTTAAAACGTGGTTTTCAGACTCTGTCAATGAGGGCTGCCGAGTTGAGTCACACAACTCCACAACTCTAAGGACCAGCTTTCACTGAGAACTCAGAGAAATATGCTCCCTGCAGTTGTACAGTATACTGGATTCCGGAATTCTTCACATGAGGAAAGTCTTTACCTGGACATAGAAAATCTGACTATGGTCTGAACCCTTGGAACAGTCTAAAGCCTTCCCATCCTTTTGTAAAATGTTCGATCTTACTACAGGCATTCTATATTCTACTTACTTTCTTCTGGACCTTACTGTATCCTCTTGATATTTATACTCCCCCACCCAACTCCTCTCCTTCATCTGAGTCTGCCATCTTGATTTTACCTTCTGTGGCTTTCTATGAAAATTTTGGGTGGGGGAGCATAAATATCAAGTATAAATAAACCAAGCATCTTCTGAGCTTAACAACTTCACTGAATATTTAAGGTTGTCATACAGAATTACCAGACAGTAAACAAATTAATAAAAATCCCCATTACATTTTTCTGCTCTTTCCAAAAATCCCCCTTTATAGGCTCAAAGACACTATTTTGACACCCCTTCCTTAAAGTTTTTCCAAAATCTTCTCCCATTCCAGTCCTCCTTCAGTATCTTCCATCTAGGCTCTCTTTGTACCAGAACCACACTGTCCTGGTTACTATCACTTTAAAATAAGTCTTCAAATTAAGCCATATAAATCTTTCAACTTTGTTCTTCTTTTCATTATTGTTTTGACTACTCTAAATCTTTGTATTTCCACTTTCAGTTTGCCAGTTTCTACTCCCCCCAAAAATCTGAGGAGAAATGACACCTTATCAAGTTTCTAATCCATGTGCACAGTATGTATTTCTACATTAATATAGGTCTTTAAAACGCCTCTTAGCAGTATGTTGTAGTTTTCTTTTTTCTTGTTTTGTTTATTTCTTATTATTTACCTTATTTTTGTTTTTTTAAATTACATATTATTGATTACGCTATTACAATTGTCCCATTCCCCCCCCCCCGCCCCTCTCTGTCCAGCAGCTGCCAATCCCTCAGGCAATCCCACACCATTGTTCATGTACATGGGTCATGGAATAAGTTCTTTGGCTACTCCATTTCCTACACTGTGCTATACAACCCCATGGCTATTCTGTAACTACCTATTTGTACTTCGTAATCTCCTCATCTCTTCACCCATTCATCCATATACCCCCCATCTGGCAACCATCAAAACGCTCTCCATATCCATGGTTCTGTCTTTGTCATTCTTGTTTGCATAGTTTGTTTTTTAGTTTCAATTGTTGATATGTATTTATTGCCATTTTATCGTTCATAGTTTTAATCTTTTTTAAATGAGTCTCTTTAATATTTCATATAAAAATAGTTTGGTCATAATGAACTCCTTTATGTTTTTCTTGTCTGGGAAGCTCTTTATCTACCCTTTGATTCTAAATGATATCTTCACTTGGTAGAGCAATCTTGGCTGTAGGTCCCTGCTTTTCATGACTTTGAATATTTCTTCACAATCTCCTTTGGTCTGCAAGATTACTTTTGAGAAATCAGCTGATAGTTTTATGGGAATTTCCCTGTAGGTAACTAACTGCTTTTCTTTTGATGCTTTTAAGATATCCTTTTTATCCATAACCTTTAGCATTTTAATTATGATGTGCCTTGGTGTGGTCTTCTCTGTGTCCATCTTGTTTGGGACTCTCTGTACTTCCTGGATTTGCATGTCTATTTTCTTCACCAAATTAGGGAAGTTTTCTTTATTTATTTTTCAAATAGATTTCCAATTTCTTGCTCTTTCTCTTCTCATTCTGGCACCCCCATGAGGCAAAAGTTGAACTGCCTGAAGTTGCCCCAGAGGATATACTATCCTCGTTTTGGGGGGATCTTTTTTTCTTCTTGTTGCTCTGATTGGTTGTTTTTTTCCTTCCTTATGTTCCAAATCATTGATTTGATTCTTGGCTTTATCTATTCTACTGTTGTTTCCCTGTAAATTGTTGTTTATTTTAATTAGTGTATCCTTCATTTCTGACTGGACCTTTTTTATGCTATTGAGGTCTTCACTAAGTTCCTTGAACATCCTTCTAACCAGTTCTTTGATCTCTGCATCTGATAGATTGTTTACCTCCATTTTCTTTAGTTCTTTTTCTGGAGTTTTGATCTGTTCTTTCATTTGGGCCATATTGCTTTGTCTGCTCATTTTGGCAACCTCCCTGTGTTTATTTCTATGTATTAGGCAGAGCTGCTATGATTCCCTGTCTTAGTATTGTGGCCTAATGTAGTAGGTGCCCTGTAGGATCCAGTAGCATAGCCTCCCATATTACCCAAGCTAGGTACTTGACATGTGCCCTTCTTGTGGGCTCAGTATACCCTCCTCTTATAGTTGAGACTTGTAGTTCATTTCTTTTGGCAGGTCAACTGGAGGGATTTACCCAGAGTAGTCAGCTGCATGGACTGGCTATGACCACTGACCATCAACCTCCAACCTCCATGGAGGATCAGCAGTGCAGAGGCAGGGTGGTAGTACTCTAATGTGGTCTGTAGCTATCAACTGGGTGAGCGAGCTCTGGGATTTCCCAGATGGTATAGGCCAAAGTCAGCCCTCACCTGTGTTTTGCCCAAGGCCATCCTGCCTGAACTATAAAGCAATCTGATATAGCTGCTACTTGTGCTGGGCTTGAAGATTCCCAGGCAAAGCCAAGCTGTGAACTAGGCTGGCTGTTGCTAGTGTCAAGCCTGTGGCCATTTAGCAAAAGGTACATGGTCTGGGGGTTCACTGAGGTCGGTTGTTGCTTGTTTGATAGGATTTAGGAAACTGAAGTATGAGCCAAGACAAGCCATTCACATGGAAAAGCAGCCTGAGTGGGCCCTTAATCTGGGTGAGATGGGAGTCTCTGAGGATCTCCAGGGTGGGACAAACACCATGAGCCAGGTTGATGCAGTCTCAGATATGGCACCAATTTGCTGGCTCTGTGGATCTGTGGGGAGAGGGTTCAGAAAAGGGACAATGGCCTCTGCCAACTTTTCTGTCCCCCAGCTCTTGCCTTGATACCAGACACTTCAGTTCCTCCCTGTATGCCACTGGTGCTTTTCAAGCTGCTATCCCTGTGCTGGATCTCAGAAGGAGTGAGTTTGAGTAAGTCCATGTGTGGGTTCTGTAAGGGGAACTCCTTGGGAGTCCTGCAGTTTCTTCCACAAACTCAATCCCTGCTGGGTTTTGTAGCCAGAAGTTATGGGGAGTCATCTTCCTGGCACTGGAATCCTGGGCTGGGGCTCCTCGCTCCCAAGACATCCCTCCTGAACTTTTATCCACCACACATGGATATAGGACTACCCCATTCTGTATCTATGCCATTCCTACCAGTCTGGATGCATGTAGTCTATTTAATTCCAAATCTGTCAGACTTCTATATTCAACTCAATTTCTGATGTTTCTGAGTGATGGTTGTTCTATAATTTAGTTGTAATGTTGATGTTGTTGTGTGAGGAGGCTAGCTGTGTTTACCTATGCTGCCATCTTGAACAGAGGTTATCTTTGATTTTTCAAGGTATCTCCATACTGTGTTTCGCAGGGGCCGCACTAGTCTGTGTTCCCATCAATAGTGCATGAAGGTTCCCTTGTCTTCACATCCTCTCCAGCACTTGTTCACTGATTTATTAATGATAGTTATTCTGACAAGTGTGAGGTGATATGTCATTGTAGTTTTGATTTGCATTTGTCTGAGGATTAGTGATATTGAGCATCTTTACATATGTGCATTGATCATCTGTATGTCGTCTTTGGAGAAGGGTCTATTCAGCTCCTCTGCCCTTTTTTATGTTGGATTGTTTGTTTTGGGTTTTTTTTTTTTTTTTGGTATTGTGTTGTATGAGTTCTTTATAACTTTTGGATATTAATACCTATTGGATCTATTATTGGTAATTATTTTCTTTCATTTAGTAGGTTTTCTTTTTGGTTTGTTGATAGGTTCCTTTGTTTTATGAAAACTTTTTATTGGGTTGGCCAAAAGGTCTGTTTAGTTTTTTCTATAAAATAACAGACACATTTTTCATTTTCACCAATAACTTCATTGATTTGGATATTTAGAGCATGTCAGTTACCTCCCATTTATCTTCCTGGTACTGGAACCTGGGCTGGGGCTCCTGGTGTGGGGCTGGGACTCCTCACTTCCAAGATATCCCTTCTGAATTTTTATCCACATGTGGATGTGGGACCAGCCCATTCTACGTCTCTGCCTCTCTGACCAGTCTGGATGGTTGTGGTTTCTTTAATTCCATAGTTGTCAGACTTCCATTCAACTTGATTTCTGATGGTTGTGAATGATGGTTGTTCTATAATTTAGTTTAATTTTGATATGGTTGCTTGAGGAGGCGAGCTGTGTTTACCTATGCCGCCATCATGACTGAATGTCATATGTTGCGGTTTTCAATGTTCAGAATATACACATACTTTGCTAAACTTAACTCTAAATATTTCATATTTTATGCTGTTATAATTGATACTTTTTAGATATCTAGTTCTGATTGTTTACAGCTACCATATAGAAATAGAATTGATTTTTATCCTGCAAACTTGCTAAACATAGGATGCAAAATGATGTAGTCAGCTTGGAAACAATTTGGCAGTTTCTCAGAGTTAGGCAGACACTTACCATATGACCTACAAGTTTCACTTTCAGGAAGTGGAAACGTGTCCTCACAAAGACACGTATGCAAATGTTTGTAATAGCCAAAATTGGAACCACCCCAGTGTGCATGAACAGATGAATGGGTACATAAATTGTGATATATCCCTACAAAAGCACACTGCTCGGCAGCAAAAAGGAACTGACTAAGGATACATGCAACGACATGAAATAATTTCACACTGAGTGAAGGAAGCCAGACAAAGCAGTGACTATTATATGACTCCATTTATATAAAACTCTAGAAAACTTCAAATTTATCACATACGACAGAAATCAGTACTTGTCTAGAATGAGAGTTAAAGGGAGGACTGGCTGGGAAGGGGCGGGAGGAACACTTGGGAAGGACGTGAAAGTGCTGGATGTCGATAACAGTGGTGGATACACTGTTGTTCTCATTAGTCAAAACCACTAAACTGCGCATCAGGATGAATGTATCTGTTGTGTGTACACTTCACCTCTTTATCCAGGAACCAAAACCGCTCAGCTGTCTTTTAGAAAACAAGAAACATGTATGCGCAAAAAACTGAGCTTCAAAAACACAGCAAGCAGAGCAGAAAATAGGGGACGTTTTTCTTAAACAAAACTAGATTGTTAGACTCTCCCCATAGTGCTGTCCAAGAAAAATTTCTGATCAGTCCAACACAGCAGTCACTAGCCATATACTGCTACTAAGCACTTTAAATGTGTCTGGTGCAAATGAGGAACTGAATTTTACATTTTATTTAATTTTAATGAGTTAAAACTTACATTTAAATAGCCACCTTTGACTAGTGGCAGCATGTTGGACAGAGCAGTGAGGATAGGGAACGTATCACCTATGTCTCTATGCATCTATTACCTCATCTTAGGCCTCATAGTAGCTGTTTAATAAGGGTCCAAAAAGGGAAAAAAATGAAACAAAGTAAGATCCAAATAACCCGATGTATACAATAGTGTGTCAAGTAGTGGAGTGGACAGAACACCAGACTTGGTCCTTTGGTTCATCTCCTGTTAAAATGGGGCTTTTATTCACTGCAAACTGTCATCGTGAGGCTAAAATGAGAAAGTGCAAGTAAGAAGAGTAACAAAGTGTTGTGCAAATGAAAGGCGCTGGAGGCATTAGCCATGTGGCGCCACATCTGGCACTACCATACGACTTTAAACTGAAGGATCAAGAGGGTCAGTCTCAGGCCCTCCTGGGGCCACAGGAAGAGCCTGCATCTCTACCTTGGTTCCATTTTAGCTTTGACATGCTAATTCTGCAATCTCTGTGGAATATAAACCACCTGCGCCTCATAAACTTTTCAATTTACATACACTCTTGTGACCTTTCCTATCCTGGGGCCACTCTAGCAGTATTGATCGCTGATTTTCAAGGGCACATGCTTTGCAACTGCACAGGAAATGATGATTGCACTGGTGGTGGCCGGCAAGGATAAAAGAGGTGGCGCTCACTGGGGCAAATGAAAGAAAACCCCAGGGTGAATCCAGGAACCGAACCTGGAGTCCTCGTTTGCACTTTCCTCGGACCAGAAGTTTTGCTATCTTCGGTAACTGCTTGCTCCTCCTTCTGCGGCTGTCTTTTGTCTTTGAAAGCCGGAGACCGACAATGGATTATTATCTGTGCATGCAGGTGTTGTTGAAGAGTCCAATTTGTGAACAACGGCCCTTCCCACGTTGTCCAAACAGAAAGATTGCTCCGCAGCTGTTATTTGCAGAACCTGTCACCATGAGCGGCCCTGCCGCTGAGCTGCCAGCTGTCTCAGAGGGCTGCCTCTCCGGGCGCCGCCTACCAATGACAGCACTGCCTGGCCCTCCCTGCACTGCTGCCTAACTTGGCCTGTGAGCTCCTCAAGCTCCTCGAGCTCCTCGAGCTCCTCGCTGCCTGCTCTGCCCGCCAGGCCTCCTGGCTTTGGTCTTGGCCTTCCCCGGGCAGGCTGGCCAAGTTTCCAAAGCTGGCACCTCAGAATCCCCTCTTCCCATTCCGTATTCATCCAGGCATGAAAACATAATCAATGAAGGGACTTGTGTGGTAAGCCTGACAGGACACTAGTTTAAAGAACAAATATTCATTTGGACATTATTTTAAAGATGTGACCCAGATGTCAGGTGCAAATCTCTTCGTCCTGTAAAATCTGGGTGAAGTGGTCTTGAACCCACCAACTCTACAGTCTAGGAAGGTCCAAAGACCCCCTCCACCAAGTATCCTGCTAATTTCCAGGAGGTCCGATGTCCTCCTGCCACCTGAATCTGCATTCCATTCTTGTTTAGTTCCCCCACCAACATAATGCAAAATGCAGCCCTTTCATTTGTTCCCAAAATAAATCTGCTGGCATGAAGCAGTTCCTGAGAGATCTCACTGAAAACAAGGAGGGGGTTTCCACAAGCAGAAGGGACACATCCTGACAGGCACTCTCAGGCATTCTCCCCACCCCCTTCCCATCCCTACATCCCTTTTGTTTCAACCTACAGAGCTCCGAATTCCAAGTCACCAGTCCCTCAAGCTTCGCTACCCAATTCCTACCAAGGGCCTTGCAGTGCCAGGACTTATTCTCCTTCAAGGAAGAAGCGCTGTTTTATTCCTGGCACAAAGACCTTCAGTTGCAGCTAGTTTCTTGCTGGTGTCAGCATGTCTGCTGGGCTGCCAGTTTCTCAAAAAGTTCACTGGCCTCCTGCACTCCTATTGTTTCATGTTGTAAGCATTCAAATCGAGTGAATGGGGAACTACCCAAGTAGCAGGATTTCATAATAGCTTTCAACCTTGAACTTCCAACAGTGGTCTTAAAAACATCTATTGCTGAATCTTGTAGGATGTAGCAGCTATGCTTGCTGGGCAATATATACTTGGATTGACATATTTACACAGGTTGAATTCAACCTGCCTCAGCCTCTCCAAACCACTGACAGCCAACTTCAGTCTTCCTCAAGCCTGTCCAAGCGTTGGTGTGCCATTTCAAGATTACAGACATGAGCAAAGAGTATTGTTTAGGTTACAGTGACAATAAAGAATATTTTGAGTCCGAGCTGAAAATATTTTCTAAATTTACTTACATGCCAATTTCTAAAAAATCTGCCATCTTCAAGTATAAGCTGTAAAATAAATTGAATAGTCCCAGACCCCTTCTTAACCCCGTTTTATGCTAATAATAATGTACTTTAAAATGAGTAGTCATGTCCTTCATGGAGTAACCTTAGGCCTACTTTCCTAATTTGCAGTTAAATAAATAAAATGTATATTATTAAAAGCATAAAATACTCTATAATTCCTTCCTCCTTCATTTTTCACCAAGAAAGGAGACAGAGACCAATCAAGAAAAAAATTTTTTTTAATCCTGGTCTTAAATAACATCTCTTGGTTTGTTTTGGAATATTACTAAGGGTCTGAAAGAAAAGGAAATTTTTTTTAAAGTTAAGATCAGCTCCCCAAAAAGAACACTGAGAAGTCAAAAAATTTTCCAGGACTCTTTAGAATTGTGCCCACTGCACCTGAATTCTATCACATGTGGGCAGCAATGCAGATTCACACAGGAGAAGAGATGGGGCTTTCTGCACCCAAAGCAAAACGCATAGCAACAAGCTGGCGCCGCACTAAAGTTCTAGGCTGGGTAAGTGGCTGCTGCCCAAGCACTGGGCTCTGAGGCAGCTTAGACTGTCACTGCTGCCTGCAGAGGAAAGCAGTTCTGTGCATGTTAACAAGCTCAGTGGAAGAAGGCAAACCACTTACCTCGGCACCACATTAGGCTGGGGAAATACAAGCTGGTCACCATGCAAATATTTATCTTTGGGGACCTCCCAGAGACCCCTGGGGGAAAGAAAATAAATCTCTATACATTTATTCATGATTTCCAACAGGCCCATCTAAATACAAGTCCAGCATTTCATTGCATAGATTTCTTCAATGGCGACAGAACTGTGTAAATACGTTATAAATGAAGGTGCAGATCCTCTTTTCACGGTGCTTGGAGGTGTAATGTTTGAAAACATGATCTCTGTCTCCCCAAGGAACCTCAGATCCCTTCTCTGAGGGCCCAGGAAGCAAAGAGTTTGCTGAAGGATTTTATTTTCTTTTTCAATAGAGTTGTTTGTGGAGGGACTTCCACTTTGAAGGAGTATATGCTCATTTTTGCAGTTTTAGAAAAACATAAATTTGAAGAAGGAAAAAAGACCTGTGTGAAGGATTTAGTGTGCTTCATGCTCACCTTCGATCTACCCAAGGAAGGAGCTAGGACTAGTAAGCTAAAAACATTCATTGAATCTGATTTAAAAATGACTTCCACAGGGTCTGTTTCCTTATCTAGCTGCAACAGCAAAGCTAATGCTGGACTCCAACTTGACTCCAAGAAGGAAAAGAGCATGACCTCAGAGCACCCTCCCACAGCAAGGGCCCCAGGTGATGCGGAGGCAGCATTTGCTTTTGGACAAGTCTCCAGCACGAGCACGAGCGTGCGCGAGCGCACGCATACACATACTCCGTCCACATAATGACGGTATAAAGAATACAAGGAAACGGCTCTGCAGGCCAAAGATTCTCCCTTGTTAGTCACCCTTCCCTCCTCTTCCCAGCCCTTACTGGCAGCTGGGCTGGGCAATGACTCAGGAAGGCAGGCAGTGGGAAGAAGCTAGTTCACCATCACAACTTTAAAAAACTACTGAGACCCTTACAAGTATAATTAACTCATAAGCTTACTAGTCATCTGGCAAGAGAAGAAGGGGGCTAGTGAAGGGTTGCAGGTGTGTGTTTGGTGCAAAGGTGGGGGAGGAAAGGCATTAGGACAATAGTTAGTAGACAAATGACAGCCCACATCTTCACGAAGACGGCTCCTTCCTGTGAACCAGGGAGTGACATTCTGATAACCCTGCACACTTCACAGCCTGTTCTGCAGGGGGGACTCTTCAGAGCTAAACAAATGCATGAATAAGTGGAACAACAAATTGATGTTTTACTCTCTCTACCCAAAATCAATAAACAAAAATAAATAAATGTTTTTTTAAAAGGTGTCTAAAAGAAAAGGACAGCTGGGAGCACTGGCATGAATTCGGACCCAAGCCAGCTGTGAGTGAGAGCTGAGCGCCAGGACACCCAAGGTCAGGTGGGGGAAGCGCTGCCGAACCCCAGAGTCTCCAGGACTAAAAGAATCTTCCTGAACCCCATGGGCCTTTTGCCAAGTATATCTAATGTGAGCATCTTGAGCAATGACACAGCCCCAAAGGAAATGCAACGTAGCAGCACCTGATTGTGTTTGGGGGTGGCCCCTGTCACTGCTCCGCTCTGGTTTGATTTTGTGCATAAAGCAAAATATCTCTTGCCCTGCACCTTCACTACTCAGCAGGGCAACAACTTGTTCCCTGGAAACCCCACAGTAATCACCTTATAGGAAGTCCCAAAGTGTCTGCCACCCTGACACTTGCCGGTCCCTCCCTGTCACAGCCGGCCTCTCACACCAGCCATGATGATGTAAATGCACCGAAACTCCAAAAGTGAACACGAGGGAGGATAGCACCCTACCATTCTCGGCACTTAATCACCTGCTCCCTAGTCCTAATGTTCCAGGCTATTAGAACTCCCATTAGCATGATTTGTAACTGAATTCTTAACTGAACCCCACTGCTTCTGGCTCTGATTCAGGCCCCAATACAAAGGAATGAGTAAAAGCTGTTTTCTCCGCAGCGGTATCTCGCCTCCTTGGCAGGTGGAAAGGGTGATATGGAGTTGCTGGCATGTCCTCCCCCTCCTTGGAAAGGAATTCAGCCTGCAACAACCTCGTCAGCCAACCCACCAGCCAGCTGACTCTCGGGGGCAGCAGCGGCGGAGCAGCAAGGCTGGCCCCAGCTGCCAGGTCAAGGAGAATATGCCTGATGAGCAGAGGGCTGCTGCATTGGCTGTGTCCTCTCCTGAAGTCCAAATCTGTGGCCCGTGGGCTATGCTCCAGCCCCCAAAACAAGCCTCCCCCATCCTTATGTGTAATCAATTACATTGACATGTCACTGCAGCCCTGACTGGGTGGCTGTTGGTTAGAGCATCGTCCTACGTACCAAAAGTCTGTAGGTTCGATATACGGACAGAGCACATACCTAGTTTGTAGGTTCGATCCCCGGTTGGGGAGCTTATGGAGACAACTGATTACCTCCTGGAGGAGGCCACTGTAGAAGGCAATAGCAGGAAATAGCCAACACACTCAAAATATCCAAATCAATAAAGTTATTGGTAAAAGTGAAAACTGTGTCTTTTATTTTACACAAAAAATGTAATGGACTTTTTGGCCAACTCAATAATATCACTAGAGAGTATGTCTTCCAAACCCTGAAACTTTAGAATGTCTCCTGTCATTTTATGTATGTTCTCACAGAGTCAGTGCTAAACTTTGGTGGCCTCTGTGCAGAGAAACGCTGTTCACACTTGGTCTCTCAGGACTTCCCATCATCTGGCTCCCCAGTGACTCTCAAGGTTTCAACACAGGGGCCTGGGTTGCGGTCTGACTAGGGCAACAGGGACTTGTGCGAAGCTGGTGCTGCAGAGCATGCACACTGTGTTTACTCAGATTTAACACTGACGTAAAGGACTTTAGAGTAGGAGCTCATGAAATCACGAGAAGCCCCAAGTGTAGTCACTGGTTATGAGAACGGGAAACCCCAGAGTCCAGGAGCCTCAGAGGCTGGCCCGGCAGCTTTCTGCTTTCACAAAGGACACATATGAGACATCCCATTTCCATGCTGTATGAAACTTTTAAGTGAGATCGTTCTGACAAACATGGGTGACACAGGGCTGATTGAACCATTATGCCTTGACTATACTATCTCATTTAACCCTCACTACAACCTTGTGAGGTAAGTATTGCTATCAACCCCATTTTAGAGATACGGAAACTGAACCCCAGTCCCAAGATCAAGCAACTAGCAAGCAATAGTCCCAGGGTTTGAACCCATGGCTGCCTGACTCTAAAGTTGCCCTTGTCACTACAGCTGTCATTACCTCCCAGTGGCAATGCTTTCACATTGGATTTCTGATTTCACTCCCTGTTATCAGCCCTCAGAACAATAAGACATTTTGGTGCCACCCCTCAATAGGAAGCAAGAGGGTCATTTCTCATGTCAGGAATACACAATAAACAGCACACTGCACCAATAAATGGCAGTAAGCCAGGCCATTAAACAATTGGTCAAAACTAGTAGAGTTGTTCTCTGACAAGAAAAAGCCAGTTTGAGAAGACAACCTTTTCACTGCCCGTTGAGAAAGGCATGCGGGGGTATTCTTAAATCAGGTGATCAGCTCCTGGTTCCAAACAGACTTCTTGGGGAGGGAGCTCCCTGGTGTCATTGCGTCTTCACAAGCCGCCACCACCACACACACACACGCATGCACGCACGCACGCACACACACGCACACTGGGAAGTGAACCCTATCTATTGTACCATCTTCCTGGAATTTGCTACTTCACTCCAGCTCAGGTCACCAGGACCCCTGAACCAGAGTCGCCAGATTTAGCAAAAAGCAAGCAAATAAAATAAGACCCCAGTTAAATTAAAATTTCAGATAAACAATTTTTAGCATATATCCCATGCAATATTTGTGAATACTTATTTTAAAAAATTACATTTGCTTATCTTAAATTCAAATGTAACCAGGGTCCTGGTATTTTATCTGGCAACCCTACACAAGTTCCCAATATAGCACTACTCTCTTCAAAGACAAGCTTGTTAAAAAAGGTCAGAAACTATCTCACAGATGATGGCTGGGATTTAACCAAGTCATCTAGGCTCCGAATAAGACCCCTGTAAGAGAATCCTTACTGCACCCACTCCAGGGGCCCTCCCTTGAGACCTGGTGAAAGTATCTTCCCACCAGAAAGGGCCTGAACTGAATATTCTGGATCCCTAAATACCCGAGAGGGGTAAAGGAGTCGATGGCACACCGCTCTCTTTGGTTGCAAATGCATAGCTCCTTTCTCCTCGGTCCCTGTTCATGGCTAAGAGCCTACATAACATTCTCGTCTGCAGGAGACATGGAAACCCCTTCCCATGCCCACCCTCTCTCCCCCACATTTTGAACGAAGCAGCTAAGTCTCCCAGCTGGAACTCCTTCCTCTCTCATGAAGATTTGCTTGAGGGAGCAGATGGGAAGAATGGCAATTGTGTAGCCAAAAAAAATTACACTGGATGCCAGAGCAAGTTCCCACTTGAAACACCACCTCTGTCCAATGTTTTCATTTTTCAAGTGCAAGCATGTTGCTGAAACCTAGATGCCACTTCAAAACAAGACTCTGAAAGAATAGCAAGTGGGTTTCACTGGCACCAAATTCTTTCCCTTCTTCCCTGCGCTATAGTGAAACAAACCTCAATGTTTCCACATCACCATCTATGGAAAGCCTGTTCCACTCACCCTGAGAAATCCAGGGCCCAACCTACTGGGAAAGCAGGCTCCCCAAGTTCCTGATGTAGTTCTGAAATGAAAATTCTCTATGGCCTCTCCTACCTGGCTCTTATCTTCAAGTCATCTGGACCATACACCACAAAAAGCAACACCTGGTTTTGCAAGAACTTAAGACCAACAGCTTGAATTTGGCTCCCTCTGGACAAGCTAACACCTGCCAGGCTACCCACATCTGTAAACGGCAGTCCCCACAAATTTCCTAACAGCTCCGCTCAGTGTGTCTGAGCTCCACTCCTGGGGGAAGATCAGGGTGACCTGTGACCTTTGATAACCCTGCAGCAATTACAATTACTCCTGTCTGGGCCCAAGACCAGTGATTCTCTTTGGGGGTTTAGAAGGGGTGCAGGGAGGCCTGTCCCCAAAAGGGGCTTAATGAGAATATCCAGAAGGATGTTTTAGTCAAAAAAGCATAACTAGTAGTATGCCATTTTATACTGAAAAACTATTTATTGTCTTTGCAATATAAACTACAAGGTCAGAGGATATTTTTCCCAAGTGAACAGCTATAGAAGAAGGAGGGTAATTACCTACTTCTGGTCAATAATAATATCCAGTCTCTATTTCTGTAAAAAGAACATACATACCTAACAGGACTTAAATCTTCAGTTCTGTCTGACAATCTAGATCTTATTGCTTGGGAATGAGCTTTGGTTCCTACATATTTTTATACATCAAAGATACTTTGGCTTAACTGATATGGGTCATGTGTTCCATTATTCAGTGAGACCTGATGGGTAAAGATGACATTTGTGCAAATAAATGGGGAAGTTTTTGATACACCAAGTTTAAGAAAAAGAGTTATATATGTGCAATGGTGTTAACACTGAAAATGTTGTAACTCACAGGGTTCGATACACTGTGTACATTTCAAGTAAAGTCTGTTGTATCAGTCAAACCACGTAAAAATAGTGATGTGCAATTTGAAGCAGGTGCCAAGGTTTAGCAGAGTATGACCAGATCAAACAGCAATTGAGAGAGAGAGAGAGAGATAGGAAGAAATAGATTGTTTTGATGGATTCTATTTCTTAAGTTATCTAATCAAAATCCAAGCTACCTTGGCTGGTACGGCTCAGTGGATTGAGTGCCAGCCTACAAATCAAAGGATCACTGGTTCAATTCCCCGTCAGGGCACACGCCTGGGTTGCAGGCCAGGTCCTCAGTTGAGGGCGAGTGAGAGGCAACCACACATTGATTCTTCTCTCCCTTTCTTTTCTCCCTCCCTTCCCCTGTCTCTAAAGACAAATAAATAAAATCTTTTTTTAAAAAAATCCAAGCCAGCTTTTTACAAAACCCTACCTAAGGTAAGTCACAATGCAGGACTGGCTGGCAGCCCTTTAGCACACCCTAGAGAAATGTGTTACGATTCAGGAATATTAAATAAATGTGCTACTCAGCAAGAATACCTTAGCTCTCCTATAGATTAGAAAATTGAGCATGTTCAAGGCCATTAAGGATAGCCCAGAGCAAAATAAATGAAAGTAAATTCTGGTACTTAGAGATATCCTCCTCCTTTCAAACAAAAAGCAAATGAAAACAGAAAAAAATGAGTTTTCATTTGTACTTCACCCCTGGAACAAATACTGATACAGTTTTCCTCATCCCTCTCTGTCCGTGTTGGGTTGGTGGCTCTGAACAGCAGATCCCACCTGGAGGGGTGGCGGTGCTGACGCCCAGGGGCACACTGAGTGGGGGTCACGGGATGAGAGGGCCTGGCAGGGCAGGGATGGAGTGGCCAACCATCCTGTTTGTCCGAGACTAAGGGGCTTCTTGAGACTCAAGACTTTCAATGCTGAGACCAGGAAGGTCCTGGGCGAACTGGAATGACTGGTCACCATAGCAGGCTGGAGGGACCAGCAGGAGTGGATTTGGGGAGAACTAAGCAGGCCAAGGATTTACTACCCCAAGGAGTCTGAAGAACCAGGACTGTGGTGCTTGGCTCAGTCCCCCAGGCTTCTGTGACACAGTGTGGCTCCTCAAGGGAACTTACTCAACTCTCCATCTTGTGTCCCTTGCAGTTACCACGGAAGAACACAACACACACAGACACACAGACACAGAGAGAGACACGCACACACAAGCAGACACACGCACACATTGTATGTCTTTGCTATAAATATGTTTATGTGCTAGAAAATAAAAGAGCAAGTTACAGAATATATACAAGTAAGGAAAAGGAAAAGAACAAGTACTTTGTTTCCTAGCCACTGAATCAAATTTAGTTTAAACTAATTTTAATTGCAGAAGTAATATCTTCATCATAGAAAAAATGTTACAGAAAACAAAACAAAAAACGAGCAGACTCCCATTCCACTCAGAGACACCCCTCAACACCTAGGTGACCTTCTGGCTCTAGCAACCCTCATCCTTAACGGCATGTTAGAGTGACCTGGGAAGCGCTTCACAACAGTGAAGCTTGGGACACACCCCCAGACGTTCTGATTTCATTGGCCAAGTCTGATTTCATTATTCTGCCCTCAGTATTTTTTAAAGATTCCTCCAGGGATTCTGAGGTTCAGGGAAAGTTGGAAGCCACCAGTCTCTTCAGTGTGGGAATCCTCTCACTGAACACATGTGCACGCACGCGCACACACACACACGTTTACATCCTGTCTGGCATACTGCTTTATTTCTTGCTTTTCTCACTCAACAATACACTGTGAATAACTTCCCATGTCAACAAGTCAGTTTTGCAACACTTTAAATGGTGGCATGGTATTCCAATGTGTGATTTAATCATTTAACAAATTCCTATCGTTGAACATTTTTATTGCTTCCAAACTCTGCTCTCACATCATAACAATTAAAATTCTGGACTTAGGAGCTGGACTGCTTTGGTTTGAGTCCCAGACACTCATTTGTTGCAAGTGACATCAGACAAGTCACTTAACCTCTCTGAGCCTCGGGTTCTTCACTGTTAAATACGGTAACAGTGGTGCCTAGCTTTTAAATGAGGTAATACATATAAAGCACTAACCATGATCTTAAAAAGTATTCATTATTTATAACCACTAATCTTTACCTACTTCCCAAATTATTTTCTTAGAACAAATACCCAGAGTTTCCATTTTGAGTCTGTATATCTTTTTATTGTTGAACTGTAAGAGTTCTTTACATATTCTGGATATTAGGCCTTCATCAGATACATGATTTGAAAACATTTCCTCCTCCCATTCTATGGGTTGTCCTATCACTTTCTTGGTAGTGCTCTAAGAAGCACCAAAGTTTTTAATTTTTATGAAGCCATTTTTTTTTCTTTTAGCTGCTTGTGATTCAGGTGTCACTCCTCTAAGAATTGGTTGTTAAGCAGCCCTAATGACTGCAGCAGGGCACACCTTGTGGCAAAACGTGCCCCGGCATTCACGGCCTCCCCCTGGAAGCTCCGTGTGTTACTGGTGCTCAAGTCCGTTGGCCATGAATGTCCCACGGTTTCCCCTAATTTAAGGGGGAAGAGAAGTACGGTCTCACCACGTGTCTGAAAAATGTTAAAAATCAGAAATATTTGATAAACAGCATTCATGATTTAACTTACACTTGAGAAGCATCGAACTTGGGATTACCAAAAAAACAACATATGTTGTGTATGTTCGAACCAAAAGATCTGTCTTCACTGAAATGCAACCAGATTTTATGTTCTTGCCTTTTCTCATACATGACAAATAGCCACATGAAAAATTTTTAACATGTTCAGCAACTTTGGGCCAAACTACATTGTCGATTATGTTACTTGGTGGCTTTTACATAGTAAAATGTATGTAATTCTTCTTAGAATTTAGTTAACAGGAAGACCTTCATTTCTGGATATACTTCTGTGCTTCCCTTTTATTTTGGAATGAGAAATATGTTTATAGTTTTACTTTTGTTGCTAGGAAGCTCAGAGTTGAAATTAATGACCACCTCTTTCCTCCCAGAATAGCTAACACTCTTTTTCAAATAATTTTTTAATGTTTATTTTAGTCATCTTGTGTCATGTCTTTTTTTTTCCTGAACTACCTCATGTTTTTCCAGGCAGTTAGGAGATAAATTATAAATAAATTACACATTTTATTTTTCTTTCAAATATAGTACTTAGGGGAATGTTATGCTTAATTTCTAATTTTACAGCTCTTTCTGCCTTGTTTGTGCATCAAAACTACAATAATGAACTAATGATATTAAATTGATGAAACATGAGGAACAGTTTGAGAAAATGGAGGAAGGCACGTTTTTGCTCTTAGCGGAGACACTTCGGTCACTGATCAATACTCTCAATTTACACTTTTGTGGAGGGCAGTGTGGAACTTATATCACAGGCCTCCAAAGAACCCAATTAAAAAATACAAAAGATCTGAATAGACATTTCTCCAAAGAAGATATACATGTGGCCAAGATCACATCAAAAGATGCTCAATATCATTAGTCATGAGGGAAACACAAGTCAAAACCACTTCACATCCATTAGGATGGTAATAACAAAGAGGAGAGACAATAGCGAGTCCTGAAGAGGGTATGGAGAAACTGGAATCTTTGGGCATTGCTGGTAAAGATGGAAAACAGCGTGGCCACTGTGCCACACAGTTTGACATTTCCTCAAAAAGTTAAACATAAAGTTATCTTATGACCCAGCAATTTTATTCCTTGGATATGCACCCAAGAGAACTGAAAAACATAAGTTCACACAAAACTTATACAAGAATGTTCACAGCAGCATTATTCACAATAGCCAAAAGGTGAAAATCAACTGGTGAATGGATAAGCAAAACATGGCATATCCATACATCCTAAAGGAATATTATTCAGCAATAAGAAGGAATAATGTTCTGATACATGCTACGACATGGATGAACCTTGAAAACATTGTGTGAGTTGAAAAAAGCCAGACACAAAAGGCCACAATTTGTATGATTCCATTCATGTGAAATGTCCATATTAGGCAAATTCATAGAGAGAGAAATCATATTCATGGTTGCCAGGAGCTGAAGGGGTAGGGAAATAGGGAGTGACTGCCAATTGGTACAGGGTTTGGGTTGATGAAAATGTTCTGGAATTAGGTAGTAGTGATGGATGCACAACTGTGTGAGTGTACTAAAAGCCACTGAATTGTATACTTTTAAATGGCATAGTGTGGTGGTATGTGAACTATATATTAATAAAAAAATGTTTTAAAGAATTCTAAAGTCAGCCAGGAATTCTTGGCAGGTGTACTCAAGAAGACATGTACAGAAAGTTCATTTCAGTATTGTTTTTAACCATAAAAACCGGGAACCAATGTCCAGTAGAAAATGAATAAATTGTATATTTGTAATAAAAAAATGATGAAGTTAAAATGAGGCCTCAGTTAGCTTAGGCAACTAAGTGACCTCAATTAGCAAAACCCCCTCAACCATGGTTGAGATAAATAACTGAGATTTGAAAAATATTGCTGTATAAGTTTACCTATACTTACTGATACAAAAAAATTGCTTTTAAAAGGAATATGTTTGTAGTCTCCAAAGTTAATTTAAATTATTTTCACATTTATGTTAGTTAGATATATAAAAATATAAATTTCAGTTTCAGGTCCTTGGACTTATATGTACAAACAACAATAAAGCCAAAACAAGCTTACAGATTACACACTCCCAAAATTCAAATCACCAACATTAAGTCAATGGAGGAGATGATCTTATTTGCTGAAACTGAATCGCACTCAAGTAGACATGACTAGTGGGGCACAGGTCTCTCATGCCTGACACTCAAATAGTGTCACACCATGCATTGCCTCAATTCTCCATCACTTTTCTAGGGTCCCACAACAATTCACCGTCTTCACTTAGCACAAATGCATCTCATTGACCAGTGACAAAGTAATCCTACATCATACCAACATAAAAACAAATACACAAATTATGGACAAAGAAATATTATGGCAGCATTTATTTATAAACTGATAGTGTAGGTTACCCAGAATGGATTTATATTAGTTTTTTTTTATTTTTGTGAAAATAAAACATTTCATTTTTTTGTTCTCTTAGCAAAATCTCATGTCTTCAAGAACATATTTGCTGAGCCACAGAGGCTTCATGACTCAAGTCTGAGAAATACTGCTATAACCTATGCCACTGGTTTTCAAATTGGAGCATGCTTCAGAATCACCCGGAACCGTTTGTTAAAACCAGGTTGCTGGGTTCCACCTCCAGAGGTTCTGGTTCGGTAGGCCCAGGGTGAGGCCCAGGAATTTACATTTCTTTCAGTTCTCTGAGTGTAACTGATGCTGGTGCTCCAAGGACCACTCTTTGAGGTGCACCGCCCTCTATCTTTCAAATATTAGGTGATAACCATCAGTTCCAGACAGATTTCTATGGAAGGAATCAGATAGCAACCAATTCATGGATACATTCTCCTCTACTGCCTGAAAATCACATTCTGTGATAGCACATTTTATGTGTCAACTTGCCTGGGCCACAGGTTCCCAGGAATTTGGTCAAGCAGAGTGTGTCTGTTAGGGTGCATTGGATGAGATTAGCATTTGAGTCAGCAGACTGAGTAAAGCTGGCTGCCCTCCCTAATATGGGTGGGCCTCATCTAATCAGTTGAAGGCATGACTAGAACCAAAAATCCTCCCCCTAGTAAGGAAGAATACCTGTCTGACTGCCTTGAGCTGGGACATCATTTTTTTTCCTACCTCTGGACTCCAGCTGAAACTTTCACTCTTTCTGGGTCTTGAATTTGCTGGTGTTTTGGCTGGAATGACACCATTGCTCTCCTAAATCCCCCAACTGCCAACCAGTCAACTTCCATATCATGTGAACCAATTACTTAAAATAAATCTTTTCTCCAACTACATACATTCTATTGGTTCTGTTTCTCTGAAGAACCCTGACTAATACAAAAATTAATGAGCCTTTCTTGCACTTTCACATAGACTAAGCCCAGAGGTAGAATGGGAAAAATCTTGTTAATAAACCTTCAAGATCCATTCACCTCCATTCAAAGGTTTCTATAGCAACCTGAGTTCCCAAGCGAGGCTCAGGCCACAGTTTCACAAACTGCAGCTAGACGGGTGGAAATAACTAAACCCTTGTGATCAACCAAGAAAACGAGGACTAATACAAGTCTAGCCACCAGTGCCTGAGCTGAATTAATTCACCACAATTTAGGACTATAGAACACGGGGCACACACACCTCCTCTACCACATGATTATCTAAATTCTTTCGGTCAAAACAATGATTTCAGACCACTGTCACTGTTTCATGCATTAAAAATATTTCTTTTCTTCCTTTTACTTAATGTCTCCAAATATTCTGAGAGGTCACATAGTATCATTTTGAGTATCAATTTCATCATTTGCTAGTTGTGATGACCTTGAACAGGTTATTTAACCTATATAAGCCTTGGTTTACTCATCTGCTCACCAGGAATAAGAATTCTGACCTGCATCAGTCAGGATCTAACCAAAAAAACAGAAACCACTTTTAAGTGTAAAGAATATAAAGCACAATAGAAAGAGCTTAATGCAGGGAACTATTTCCACAGATGAAGAGGGAGCTGAGAGGAAGGAAGCCACTAACGACCCTGGGGTGGAAGACCAAGAGAGGAGATGAAATGATGGAAGTTCAGAGTCACCTCAGGAAGCTGGGTCTCTGAGGTCCTGTCTGGCAGCTGCATTGGAGCAGCCACCTGAGGCAGAGGCAGATGTAAGGGTTTCTCTGACTTCTTTCCACCCCTTACCTTTCAATCCTACCAGTGCCTTCCACTGGACATACCGTCCAGATGCAGCCTGGGAAGCACACCCTATCAATTGAGTTTTCTGTGACACAGGAGTGGGAGCTACATCTGAGGATCAACGGGCCTGGGGCCAGCAAATACTGCAAGGATTAAGTGACAATGCATGTAAAGTCCCTCATCTGCTGTAGATGGCCGGGTCCTTTAAGTTGTGACTTTTAAATTGGAGCTCTTGTGTGTCTCACTTGCTTTTTCTTTACCCCCTTCAACAAATTTTCCACTCCTCACGGTGTCTCTTTGTCCTCCTACTCTCTCATCATCCGGTTCTTTCCTCCCACTTCCTCACCCACACTCAACAGCAGACAGCAAGCTGGCTGGCCTCCCAACGAGACTACAGACTCGATGAAATCCTAGCGATGGTGGTTTCATGGTTTAGCGCCAGACCCAATGATGTCCTCTTCTTCTCAGAGCCTGAACCCTCTGCTTCCACACAGGAGGTTGCAAAGGCATGATCACCACAAGTAAGGCAATGGGATGTGTTGGTCCTTTTTCCGGAAGTTCTCCCACCACACAGACCACATCACCAGTTGCCACATTGGACCACACAGTTTGCCACAGAGTCACCTCTGTTGAACATGCTGGCTGGGTCTAATTATCTGAAGAAGGGGCAGATTGAAAGAGATGACCTCTGAGCCCCCTATCATCCCATGATACTACTGATAAATTAAAAGGGAACCATAAAATGGAGGCCACCCCAGTGGCCCTGCCCACATCCCAAGCCTGAACCTAAGTCAGCCTACGCTTACCGGGAACACCTCAGTCAAGGAAACCTAAGACTAATCACAATCCTCCAGCTCAATTTTAGCTAGTTTACTTACCTTAGAAAATAGGACCGGCTGGCCTTAGGAGGAAATTCCTACTTTCCTAGCCAATCATGCCCTTATCGCTTCTCCTAATTCACTATAAAACCTACTCTTGCCCCAAATCCCCAGGGAAGAGTATCCACTGCTTGTGGGGCACCGTACACCCCCAATCCAGGCAAGGATTTCCCTTGGATAAAGGACACCAAACTTGTTATTAATTGTTTTGGTTCTGTCATGTGACACTACCATGGTTTACATTTCCATAAGGCTGGGTTGTGGCATATTCCCTGCCTGCCTACGTCACATTTAGCCAGAGGTAAAAGTCCCAAAATTCTTGAGACCTGATGCAGAGTGGTTTTCTGTTAACTGAAGAGGCAGTTAAGAACAAAATACTCCAAGGTTTATCCTAGCAATATACAATATAATATTCTGAAATCCAACCCTTCTTATGAATAAACAATTTGTAGATTCAAATAATCCAAAAGTGTGAAGGGAAAATTAGGACAAGAAAAATTATTCCATTTCACAAGGCTTATAATAAACCTTTTGTGCAAATTTCTATTTTTACCATTATCAAAAGCCTTGTCCATTTTTCTTTCATATCTCTTCCCTGAGGTGCATAAAAGAATCATTGCTCTGTCATTATCTTTAACATTTGGAACCCAGATGTGAACTGAGTCCATCAACTTGACCAACAAATACCAGTCTTCTTGTTAAGTCCAACTAGGAAATGGCTGGGCAAACACTCAATTTTTTGCTTTGAACCCAATTTGATACAAGTCATGGCACAGTTTTAGACATTTTAACCAGTCCTGCTCTTCCTCCGGTTCTCACAGTGTGGTTCCCAAACCAGCAGCATCAGCATCCCCTGAGAACCTGTTAGAAACGCAAATTCTTAGGCCCCATCCCAGTCCCACTAAAACAGAATCTGCAGAGGGTGGGGGGGTCCGCAATCTGTGTCTGAACAAGCCCTCCAGGCGGTTCTGACATATCTAAGGTCCAAGAAACACTGTTCTGGGGAGGGGGTGGGGGAAACAGATGGATTCAAGTGAAACATATTATTGCTTTTTTTCTAGTGACCTGAATTTGAATTGAAATCCCAGATCTCCTCACAACCTGAAATCTATAGTCTCTCTAATGCCTATTTTATTCAGTACTCATTGTCCTGGGAAGGCTTTTATTATTAAGGGAGGGTAATTTCAAGTGAGCACACAATGGGAATTGGAACACTGCTACTATTGTCCTGTCAAAATGAACAAATGCCCCTCTACCAAACTCTCATTTTACATTTGGAAGCAAAGGAAGGCTATGTGCCTTTTCCAAGCACTCCTCACTTTTGCTGGTAAATGCTTCTTTGCTATAATTGGGTGAATGTGCACAAGCGCCCTCCTGTACCTACCAAGAAACAGGAGGTCCTGACACGGGAACGGAGCCATACTTCCTTGCTCTTTTTTCTCCTCTTTCAACCTTGTAAAAGCTTTTCATCCTTTCCAAGTAAAGGGGAGTTTTGGCAAAGAACTCTCCAGGGTGACAAAAAGCATTTTCTCTCCACTCTTTTGTTGTGCTGTTAGATTTTAAACCCTTTTGACCTGAGAACAATACACTGCAGAGTTACTTTATGCGGCTGCTTTCCACTGTGCTTTCTCCGACCCCGAGAGTAATAGGCCGCCATTTTCACATCAGAGAGCCTGCAGCTGCAGTGAATCTAAGTTTCATGTAAGTCAGGCCTGTAAGTACTGTTACTCCTACTCTTAGCTAGGCTGCTCTAAAGGGTTTGATTTTTAAAAAGCAACGTGGCACTCCAGTTAGAAGGCCAGCTAGCAGGAAATGGACTCCCAACTCAGTAGAATGCGAACCACCCTGGTGGGCACACAACCCAGAAGGTAATTTGGGAAATTTAGGGCGTTAGAGGAGATGACTAAATAAGAGAAAAGCCAGCCAATTTCCTTTTTCCTTTTTATGAAGACTATGATTGTAGACTGTAATCTTCTCATCACTAATGAAATGGAGGAAAAGGGAAGTTTAAAATATGTGGTAGTGTTAAATAACCCATAACTAGATGTATGGGCAACATCATAAATATACATCTTAGATGGGAATACAATGGGGGCCTAGATGTTTGATGCAGGATTTTTTTTAATACAACTCCCAAAAGAAAACTCTAAACAAACACACAAACAAAAGAACTCCTTTAGCACTAAACCAGAAATATACTATATATTCCTAAGCATTTGTCTCCAGTGATATAAAACCAGCTATAACTCAATATAACCTCAAGTGAAATAAAGATTTGCTGGTTAGCTTGACAATTAGATTATTCTAGACAGTCAATCCGGGCAAATCATGTCCCAAAGCTAATGTTCCTCCTTGTAATTATCTATGTCTGTCTAGAACCATCAAATTAACCAGATAATTGCAGAGTCTCCGACGTGACATGCAGACAAGCCACAGAGACTCTTTTCAGGCTTCTCCTCCTTTCATTCCTTCTCCTTCCTCCATATATTATTATTTACTCTTCCATCTTTTTTCCTTCAAAAGTTACTTGGGCTAATTAAAGAAAATAGGCCACCTGGGCCTATGGCTTATAATATTTATTTGCCATGTTCCAAACCTGGCTTTTGTTTTAACTACTATTCACCTCTAATGACTTCAAACATTTCACCCAAAATACTCGTCTTTGAAAGAGTACAGGGAACACAGAGGTTGAAACACACAGACTAGCGCTCCACAGTTTTCAGAGTGCTGTTTCATAGCCCGATTCGTCTCATCCCCCAGCCCTGTGAGTTGGCGCTTATTTTATATGCATGAAAACTATCTCTTCAAGTGACTTCCCCAAGGTCAAAGGGCTCACCAAGGCAAAAATGCCCTAGAACTTAGGTCTCCTTCTTCTGAATGCTCTGAGACTGAGCTGGAATGTATTTATTGGAGCCAAATGCCAAGCAAGGTATAATTCTGATTCCCTTAACATGAGGGTAGAATACAGAAGAACCCCTGCAGCGGGACAGAAATGGACACATGTGTCTGAGCTTGGCATCTTTATTTGTGAGGTTTATGTCTCTAAACGAGAGCTTCCTAACCATGTCATTGACAACCCCCTGTCCCTGCTTTCACAATGCCTGTAAGAAGAAGATAAAGGATTTTATTCCTCCAGGTATGGCTAAAAAGGATGGCAACTAAGAGTTTCTCAGAGCCCCGTAACAATATTTATTATAGGTTAGTAGTTACAACTTTTTTTGGACATGAGATTTGTTTTATTTCAGAAGACCCAGACCTCCACTTATTTTGAATTATGATGTTCCAGAACTGAGAACATTTCCAGACTCTCCCTTCAAAATCTCTGGGGACAAGGAGTCTAATAATTTAAAGAGGAAGCTTAGCCTAAACAAGACTATGTTCTCATTGGGTACCATCTTGGCTGGTTTTAACAGATTGGGGGATTTTTCAGAACTACAAGTTCAAAACATCAATAGTCAGCTAGCTTAAAAACAGTAATTAAGCCCAAGGGAAACTGCTCCTTCTATACAAACTCTAAGCTAATTTATTGAATTAAATTGGATAAATTTCCAATTGGATAAAACCTTTCCTATGACTAGATACACTTTCAGGTTCCAACCAGGACATCCCTCCTACATAGAGAGGTGTTTTTAGTGAGAGAGGCATTATGATAAAAGGTAGACAATTGAGAATGTTAGGACAAGTGTTGTATGGGAAATTAAGGGTGGGATGGCTTTAATGCATAAAGCAAATAGAAAGGAATTTCGTCTAAAATGTTAAGGTAGTGGATAACTCAAGGAGACAGATTTCTCAACATGTATGGGAAAAGGTCCACAAGAGAAAAATACTTTTACCTGGAGCAAAAAAAAAAAAAAAAAGGAGAGATACTTTAGGGTAAACTGAAGACCAGCCATCTAAAGAGTCCCTTAAAGATATAGAAATAAGGAAGTCAGTCAAGAGGCACTGCACCTGACCACATAGTTATGAGGTGACCTGGAATTAGTACTTACCCAGCGCTCTTTTGTATCATTTAGAATGCTTTTTGTTGTAAGAAATAATAAGCTCAAATTGGCTACAAACAAAACCGACTCACTGGTTCCTAGAACAGGAAGTCAGAGTTGGATTTGACTCAGTCACTTAACTACACTACCAACTATCTGAGTTCTGTCATTCGTTCTGCTCTGATACTGTGGAGAAGCTCAGTTGGGGCTGGTCACAGACACATGGCATCTCCCTGTGCCTTGGACTTCTTAAACGGTAGGTGGATTCCAAGAGGGAATATTCCAAGACTGGGTATTCAAAAGGACCCAAAGGAAGCTGCAAGGCTTCTTATAACCTACCTTAAAAACCCCAGAATGTCTTTCCACAATATTCTATTAGCCAAGCAAGTCACTAAGGCCAGCCCAGATGTACAGGGAAAGTGAGTGGACTCCACTTCTTGAGAGAAAAAGCAACAGGTATGTAAGGGAGAGAAGGAAACTTGGAGACTCTGTACCATAACCTAAAATGACTGAGCACCACTGAAGCAGAACCCTATTCAGAAGCCTCTAATTCGCTGTCACTGCTTGTATGCTGAAGACCAAACTCCTGGCCTTTGAGACCTTCTGCCTGGCCCACTTTACTCTCCCAGGCTCATTCTCCACTATTCTTAGTCACTCTTTATTATCTAAATCAACCCTGTGTTTTTCCACCTCTGTGCTTTTGCTTATGACATTCCCTTTTCAGCAAGGTCCCGCCCCATTCATTTTCTAACCAAATCTCATTCTATTAAAGCCCAGCTCAGATTCCTTCTGCCCTTCACTGGACTACCTCAGGCTCAGATTTCAAACCTTTCTGAACTCCTCCCACACCACCAACTAGACCTTTCCCATAGCACAGTTCATTGGGTAATAGACCATCTGATAGCATGGTCAGAAAAGGGAGTGGATGAGTTTTGTTTGTTATTTTCTTGGTTTGATTTTTCACGACAAGCATTTAGTTTTACAATACAAAAACAAACAAAATTTTAAGCAAGGGGTAATAGAAATTCACTACAATAGTTGATAAGGACTAGAATAACCTCCAAAATTTCATAAAGGAAAACAGTTTACTCTCAGAATACTAAAAAAAAAAAAAACAACTAAATGAAATTAGCTCGTGGCTCTATCCACTACTAATGTTTCAGTACCCCTAATGTGTCTTTATCTGGTTTATCATTTTCATTCTCCAGTGTTTTCTCTGAGACCGTTTATCAAGAGTGAGGAATTGGGAGAGTCAGGAATCTTTGGAAGCTACACCAGGCACACCCTGCAACCTGCACAAATATTTGACAATTGAACCATCAAGTCAAAAGTCATCCTTAGCCCTGACCCTGGGCTCTTCATCTTTTAGAACATGTAAAGAGGGGTCAGATATGAATCAGACCAAAGCCACTTCCCTCTCTAAGCTATTTCATAACATACAGCCTTGAAAACTGCCATCCCAGAAGAGAAAATCTGCTCTCTCCTGGACTCTGTTTTTCACAACATAAGTTCTATAAATAGATTCTTCTGCTACCTCAGCCTTTGCTCAATGTTGGCTTCCTTAAGTTAAAAAAAAAAAAAAAAAACAGCCCTCGCCAGGTGGCTCAGTTGTTTAGAGCATCGGTCTATACACCAAAAGGTTGCAGGTTTGATCCCTGGTCAGGGCATGTACCTAGGTTGTGGGTTCAATCCCTAGTCAGGGTGCGTACGGGAGGCAACTGATTGATGTTTCTCTCTCACATTGATTTTTTTTCTCTCTCTCCCTCTCTCCCCCTTCCCCTTCCTCTCTCTCTAAAACCAATAAATATATCCTTAGATAAGAATAAAAACAAAAACAAAAAACAAAGACACAGAGGAGCAGCCTCCAGGATGAGGTCCTTCAAGCTTTCTAACAGCTTTCAGACAAGAATACATATTCCTAACTAATAATAAGATCTTTCATTTATCAATTCCTAAAGAAAAAGAAGTTCACAGCCTCCTCAGAATTAACAACCCTGAATGCAAAACTCCTTCTTGGTGGGTCTGGGATTGGTTTGCCCACTCCTTCCTGAGCTTCAATGAAGGTAAAGTGCTATGAAAACCCATGGTGCTTCTCCCATGTTACCACTTGGAGAAAACAGATGGCAGATGAGCCCTTCCTTGCCTTTCTAAGGTAGTATAGAAAGTAACTATAAACCAAAACGCCCATGACATCTATAAATGATGAAGGTGGGTATTGCTCCTGGAAAGAGAGTTAGGTGAAGAAATAAGGATAAAAGGGGGTCCCTGAATATTTCCATGTGGCTATATCTTAAGGAGGCATTCCTGCAGTGAATATTGTGAAAGATACAACTTCTCCCTCTTATACTAACCCACCCTCATACAAGATGTCACCTAGTACATGAAACTGCCATGACAAACCCCATGAAATTCCCAATGAGGGAACAGGGGGAGGAACAGGAGTGGATAAGCACAGCTGGCTATAAGTCAGGGTTCCAACCTGTTTTCAACAATCTAAATCCTTCCAGCTGGTGTGGAAAGGGAGATTGGCAGAAAGCTACAGAGCTTCTGAAATGGAAATACTTCACTGTCAAAATGGATCAGAGCTTACTTTCAGAGCTTCCAAGGCTACCTTGCCCTCCTCCATTAACCTCCATGGCCCGACCCCCTTGTGTGTTTACTGAGATGGGAAGCTTAGGGAGGGGGTGTCATGATGACCCAAACAGCTGCCAGCTGAGTGCATGGCGAGCCGTTACATGGTTGTCTAGACTTTTACCCCTTGAGTTGTGATGAAACGGATGGATAGAACTCACAGAATTCCTTCACCAGTAAGTTCCTCTCAGAGAACTTTATTTGCAAAAACACTTCATGTGCTGAAAAGGTGCATTAATTGGTGCTAGAAGAGCCACGTGATTTGCAAGCTACTGTATAAACAAAGTCACTTGTGGCTCCTGGACAAATGCATGGCTTTCTAAAGCCACTTAACCTAAGCATCATTGAAAACATGGCTTTTGAAGGAAAACTTGAGGTGAAGGAATGAGCTATAGGAGCATCAGGGTGAGGAGCTTTCCAGACAAGAGGAATGGCCAGGCTAAAGGATCACATGTAGATATGCCTTTTCCACATTCTGGAACTTCACTTCTATGAGAAATGTCAAAGCCCAGGATGAATCAGAGACAGGGAGACCAGAGCAGGCCAACACTAGTGGGGAGGCCTCAGGCTATCCCTTTGGCCCTTGGGATGCCAGAGAGAGCAGCTTGGTAGTCCCAGACGTTTGTACTCCTTCCCTTTTCATCCCCAGTTCCCCGCTGAGTAAGCCCATCTACTCCTCCAGCCCAGGCCGTCCCCATGACCCCTACTCAAAGACCGCACTTCCTGCTGGACATCTCCAGACGCATATTACACAAGCATTTCAAGTCCACGTACCCCAAATGGACCTCCGTATCTTTCCCCACAGTGTTTCTTTCTCCTCCTAGATGTGGAAGTCCACCCTGTTACCGCAGCCAGAAACCTGCTTGCCTCTTCTCTCTCCCTCATGACCTATATCCAACAGGATACACTGTCCTATTAATTCCAGCTGCATAATATCTCCAGACTCCCTCCTCTTCTCTGTTTCCTCTGCTACTGCCTTATTTCACACATTGATCATATCCTAGCCGGTCTCTAACCTGACCAAAAAGATCTTTCTAAAACCAGATCTTACTCTGTCCCTCCCTCGCCTAAAATTCTTCAATGGCTTTCCATAGTATAAAGCCCTGACTTCTCAGAATGACATAGAAGGTCCCCAGGAAAAAAATACCACTGTGTTTTCTATACATCACAGATTACTGTTGAGTAAAGTTAGAGATTAAGGTATATACTCAAATTTTTAAGGGTGGTACCTATTGGCAGGATATCACACTGCAACTCAGTTCTAGTAAACATTAAAGAATACACCAAAAACAACAGAAACAATAGTGTTGGATTGGGACTTTTCTGTTCCTCAACAGGCAAACCCTCTTCCTATCTGTGAGGAATACTTCATAGCAAAAGGCCCCAACTTCTACTGTAGAAGCTCACAGGAGAGGCCTTCCTCTCCCTCATCTTGGCCTCAAAGAGGATCACAAGTGATTTTGAAACTTAAGTGAGAGACCCAGGGAAGAAGGGATGGGCAGATTAGGGTTGCGGCACTGAAAGAATCCAGCAGTAGTATCTGGAACCGGCAACAAGAACAGAATATTCTGGTCAGATTATTTCTGCTGCCCGGTTTCCCTTAGTTCCTATCTATTTTCAGCATCTGCTTTTCCCAACTTCTTATCAATTTGATGAACCATCCAACATCTTCCAATAGATTATTTTTTCCACTTAAAGCATCTAGAATAAGTTTCTGTGGCTTAGAACCAAGGATCCAGGCTGATATACTATCTAACGGTTATTGAGTGCCTTCTCTGTGTCAGACATTACGCAAAGCCTCACTTCAGCCTCACATGCACGAAGCATGTGTTATCTAATTCAGTCTTGCCCTGACAAAATCCTATCAGGTAAGAATAGAGGAGGAAATAGAGACAAAAAGACTTATTAACTTGCCCAAGTCATACAAGTAGTTTGGCAAAGCTGGAAACAAAATCAGCCAGTTTGATGCTAGAATTAATCCTCTTCATCATCTTACTACCTCAAAAAAGAAAATATTCTGAGGCTTTTGGAAGTATGAAATTGGAAGATCATGGTTGAGACATACTCTTAAGGTCTATGGAAGGGGTGTCCAATCCACAGCCCATAGGCCACATGCGGCCCAGGATGGCTACGAATCCAGCCCAACAAGAAATCATAATTTACTTAAAACATCATGAGATTTTTTTGTGTGTGATTATGTGTCACAATGTCACATAAAATAAATGTAAGTACAATAATGTTTTATTACTTAGATATGTGCATTTTCTATATTAGTGATCATAAACTTGGGATCTGCTTGACAATTTTGAAAGATCATCAAAAGAGCCACTGCATAATTAGGGTTATCATGTGAGGACTTTTTTGCTTATCTGTAGTGGTGGATATCACAAAAATTATGCATGGACCTTTTTTTTTGTTCATCAGTTTTCGTCAGTGTTTGTGTACTTAATGTGTGGCCCAAGACAAAGCTTCTCCTTCCAGTGTGGCCCAGAGATGCCACAAGGTTGGACACCCCTGGTCTATGGGTATTGGGAGTTAATAAACTGCAAAGAGAAATCCTGAAAAGGCATAAGAAAAATGAAATATTTAGTAAGATTGGAGAGGATTTTACCATGAAGCAAACAAAGCTTAAGTGACCTTTGCTTACAAGGGGCCCCTTTCAAAGCCCTAAATTTAGTTTTGCATTTAGAAATTTATACTCTTCATCTTAAAGAAGACTCCTCAAAATGGGGTAAGTGTCAGACTCCACAATACCTGGATCCATTGCTGGATGAGTCCATGAATTTGTCAGATTAGAGACTCATTCTCTAGTCCCAGATTTGGAGATCAAGCAGAGGATTTTACAAAGAGACACAGATCTACAGAATATGGATGAAAGCACAGGCAACCTTGGAGGCCACACCCACTCTCCTGTGCCCCAGGGAGAAAAAGGGAGAGTTCAAAGTCATTTCTTGCCACTACAGATAGGATTCTGGGCATCCTCAGGGACACAGCTTTCCCCAGAAAGCTGTTGTTGGCTCCCCTCCCTCCCAACAACACGAAAAACAAGATCTGTGCACATGCAGGTTCAACAGCAGCAGCCAAGACTGCGTGAGTCCTCCTGTCTCAGGCCCTCCTTCTTATGGAACCAGCTGGATGTGGTCCTGACCCTCAGGAAGAGGGGACAGATGGCCAGGCTTTGTTGAGGAGACTACAAGGATACTGTCTTTATTTAAAATGACATTTTGGAGCCCTATAACTAAGGATATACAGAAGTAGCCACAAAAAAACTGGTAGGAGAGGTGTACATGCAGAATAGGTTGGACCCGCACTCGTGTGGTAGTTAAAAATCAGGAGTTATATCTTGGCTATGGAGATCCCCCCTGAGGAGCGAGGGGTCTCAGCTCCACACCAGGCCCCTCAGCCTAGGGTTCCAGTGCCAGGAAGAGAAATCCACATAATTTCTGGGTGTGAAAACCAGCAGAGATTGTGGCTTAAAGATTGTGCTGGAGTTCCAGGTATTCCTGTTAAAGGGCTTGAGCATGAACTTACTTGCCGACTGACTCACTGGTTCTGAGCTCCAGTGCTGAGACAGCAGCTCACAAGGTACCAGGGACATACGGGGAGGAAATAAATTGTCTGGGTTTAGGGCAAGAGCTGGAGGGGCAGCTTTCTTTTTATAAGAAGCCATTGTTCCTTTGATAAGCCCTTCCCCTGCAGGTCCAGGAGGGTGCCATATCTGTGTCCCCATCGACCTAGATAATACTGTTCACCCTGCCCTGAGGATTCCCTGAGACTCTGCCTCACCCAACTTTGGGGCCCACCCAACTTGCTTCCAGTGGCTTTTCCATACAAATGGCCTGTCTTGGTTCATGTTACAGACATTCCTAAAATCTCTCAAAGGTTCACAAACTCCAAACAAGCAGCATCTGGCCTTGGTGTAACCCATACCTCTCACTAAGCAACCACAAGCCCATCACTAGGGTCAGCTACCTCAGTTTGCAGCTTAGCCTCTCCTAGACACCTCCAAGCCCAGCACAAGTAGCAACCATCTGCAGATCACTTCGTGTGGCTTGTACCAGGTGGCCTCCAGGGCAGGGCAGGACATAGGAAGTGGCTGACTTTGGCCTGCACTTCCCAAGAGGCTCCAGAACAAACACACCTGGTGGCCAGCTTAAAACCACAACAGAGACCCACCCAACCACCTCCACAAATGACACACTCAAAGGAAAGATTTGGCAGGCACCAGAAGCTCACTAATGTGTATCCTGCTCCATAGGGTCAGCCCCTGCATGACAATTCCTCCACTGTAGTCACAGCCAGTCCTCACAGCCAATCAGCCTGAGGGTCAATCCCTCCCACTGACATGCCAACAACAAACAAGGCTCAACTACAACATGAGGGCACAGGCAACCCACACAAGGGACACACCTGGAGCAGCCTGCTCAAGTGATCATGGAGACATCACTGCTGAGCCCCACATGACACCTACTACATAAGGCTACTTTACCAAGATTAGGGGTTATAACAGCTCTAGCTAACACATAGAGCAAACACAGAGAGGCAGCCAGAATGAGGAGTAAAAGAAACATATCTCAAATAAGAGAACAAAACAAAACTCCAGAAAAAGAACTAAACAATGGAGAAAAGCAATCTATCAGATGCAGAGTTCAAACACTGGTTATAAGGAGGTTCAATGAACTTCAGGGAAGAATACATTATCTCAGTGAGAACTTCAATAAAGAGATAGGAAACACAAAAAAGAAACAGTCAGAAATGAAGAATACATTAAAGGGAATCAGCAGTAGATTAGATAAAGCAGAGGACTGAATCAGGGATTTGAAAGACAGCAAAAAACACCCAACTGGAACAGCAAAGGAACCCCTCAAAATGAGGACAGTTTAAGGAGCCTCTGGGACAACTTCAGGCATACCAACATTTGCATCATAATGGTACCAGAAGGAGAAGAGAGAGAGCAAGGAATTGAAAATCTGCTTGAAGATATAATGACTGACAATTTCCCTAACCTGGCAAAGGAGATAGGCAGATAAGCCCAGGAAACACAGACAGTCCCAAACAAGATAAACCCAAAGAGGCCTATACCAAGATACATCATAATTTAAATGCCAAACTTTAAAGACAAAGAGAGAATCTTAAAAGCAGTGAGAGAAAAGCAGTTAGGTTTATACAAGGGAGCTCCCATAAGACTGTCAACTGATTTCTCAACAGAAACTTTGCAAAAGGGATTGGCAAAAAATATTCAAAGTGACAAGAAGCAAGCATCTATAACCAAGATTACTCTGACTTAGAAAGATATAATTTAGAATTGAAGATGGATAAAGCACTTCTCACACAAGAAAAACTAAATAATTTCACCACCACCAAACCAGTATTATAAGAAATGTTAAAGAATAAGAAGAAGGAGCACTGGCTGGTGTAGCTCAGTGGGTTGAGTGCTGGCATGTGGACTGAAAGGTCATGCGTTTAATTCCCAGTCAGGGCTCATGCCTGGATTGCTGGCTAGGTCCCCAGTTGGGGCCGTTCAAGAGGCAACCAACTGATGTTTCTCTCACACATCAATGTTTCTCTCCCTCTCTCCTTCCCTTCTCCTCTCTCTAAAAATAAAATAAATGAAATCTTTTTTTAAAAAAAGAAGAGGAGGAGGAGAAGGAAAAGAAAGAAAGAGAGAAGGAAGGAAGGAAGAAAGGAAGGTGAATAGGAGAAAGAGGAGAAGGGAGAAGAAGAAGGAAAATATGAATAATAAAATCACAATAACCACATATCCATCAACAATCACTTTAAATGTAAACGCAATAAATTCTCCAATGAAAAGACATACAGTGGCCAAATGGATAAGAAAATAGAAATATGCTGTCTATAAGAGACGCACTTTAGATCAAAAGACACACACAGACTAAAAGTAAAAAGTTGGAAAAAATGTATTTTATGAAATTGGAAACAAACAAAAAAGCAGGGGTAGCAATATTTACACCAGACAAAATATACTTGCAGTACTTTTCTCTGATATATCTCCTTGGGCAAGGGAAACAAAAGAAAAAAATTAAAAATAGGACTACATCAACCTATTAGGTTGGTCAAAAAGTTCATTTGGTTTTTTTCTGTAAGATGGCTCTAGTAGCACTTAGTTGTCTTTAACTTCATTCGAAACAATATTGTTACATTATATTGTGATAGCTGTCATATCAGCATGCATTTAAAAATAACATCAGTTGGTGAATTTTTGTGTAGCCACTTTAATATTGAAGATGGAAGAAAATATGTAATACTTATGGCATATTATACTTTATTATTTCAAGAAAGGTAAAAATGCAACTGAAACACAAGAAAAGATTGTGAAGTGTTTGGAGAAGAATGCTGTGACTAACTGAATGTGTGAAAAGTGGTTTGCTAAGGTTGGTGCTGGAGATTTCTCGCTGGATGATGCTCCACAGTCAGGTAAACCAGCTGAAGTTGATAACAATCAAATTGAAACATTAATTGATAACAATCAATGTTATACCAAATGGGAAATAACTGACATACTCAAATATCCAAATCAATATAGTTATTGGTAAAAATGAAAAATGTATCTGCTATTTTATAGAAAAAACTAAATGGGCCTTTTGGCCAACCCAATATAAAGTTTTCACACAACAAAGGAAGCCATCAACAAAACAAAAAGGAAACCTACTGAATGAAAGAAAATAATTGCCAATGATACATCCAATAAGGGATTAATACCCAAAAGTTATAAAGAGTTCATACAACACAATACAAAGAAAAAAAAACAAACCCACAAACAATCTGATTTAAAATAGGGCAGAGGTGATGCGGACACTGGCCCGCAGGGTCCGTGTGTTGTGGCTGTGATGAACAAATTCACTCAGACCACAGAAGTCCTGCGGAGAAAAAGGGATGGCATGGCCACTCTCTAAGTGACAGAGAGGGCCCTGACCCCTGCCTGGACAGGTTTTTATTGCTTTTCTGGGTACATTACATCGAGGATGGCCCTCATTTACTATGCACAGGTTCGATTTAGGTGATTACCTCTTACAGATAACAAAGGAAAGAAAGTTACTAATTACTTCAAAGAAAAGGATGTTTGCAAATCAAAGGGGAAAAGGCTGAACTGGTTACACTTGGGAGGTTTAGCACAGATTTTAGGAAGTTACTTTAAAGATATGCAATAAATATTTGCTGCTTCAATTCAGGGTAAGGGAGTTTTAGCAAAAAGCAAGCTTCAAAGCAGCCTAGGTACAATGCAGGCCTGATTCCCCACAGGAAAACCGGTCTGTGGGCCTGGCTCCTGTGTGCCAACTCACTCCCCACTGGTTTTCCAAATCAGGGGCTGGGCTATATTTGCTATGCCATGTGGATAGGTTCCCTATACAGAGGAGCTGAATAAACACTTCTGCAAAGAGGACATACAGATGATCAATACACATATGAAAAGATGCTCAACATCACTAATCCTCAGACAAATGCAAATCAAAACTACAATGACATATCACCTCACACTTGTCAGAATAGCTATCATTAATAAATCAGTGAGCAAGTGCTGGAGAGGATGTGGAGACAGGGGACCCTCATGCACTGTTAATGGGAATGCAGACTGGTGCAGCCACTGTGAAAAACAGTATGGAGATACCTCAAATAATCAAAGATGACTTCCAGTCAAGATGGCAGCATAGGCCCTGGCTGGTAGTGGACTGAGCACTGGCCTGCGAACCAAAGCAACACAGGTTAAATTTCCATCAGGGCACATGCCTGGCCCACAGGCCAGGTTCCCGGTGCGGGGAGTGCTAGAGGCCACCACATATTGATGTTGCCCTCTCTTTCTCCCTCCCTTCCTCTCTCTCTAAAAATAAAGTCTTTAAAAAAAAGATGGTGGCATAGGTAAACACAGCTAGCCTCCTCACACAACATCAAAATTACAACTAAATTATAGAAAAACACTCAGAAACTTCAGAAATCAAGCTGAATGGAAGTCTGACAGCTCTGGAATTAAATAAACTGCATCCATCTGTTACAGAACACACACACACAGGGCCAAGGGGGTACGATATACTGAAAGGACCCCCCCCACTAGGTTCAACTGTCTGTCGCCATAGGAAAGATCTCTCTCAATGCCAGAGATTTATGAAAAGGAAAGGAAATGTTTATTTAATGCTATACAAACTTAAAGTAGTGACCTAATGTCTTCATTAAAATATCAAAGTCCTTTTGGATACCCACAGACGCCCACAGTGCTTCCTTCTCCCCCTGCCCTAATTCGAGGTACTGTAACTCCGGAAAAGTAGTAGACATCCATGATTCAGGCTGCCGACACCATCAGCTGTGTCGCTGTCCAGGCAGGATCTCTAATTAATCCGAAGCCATGTAGCACCTTCTCATGGCCTACTGGCAAGAGTTCTTTCACCCTTCTTCTAGGCAAAGTCACTCCTGCTTCCTAAGCTACGTGGCCAAGAGTGCACCCCAAAGCCATGGGGTCCTCCCTCTAGCCAAAGCCACATGGTTCTCTGTTCACCAAAGTTGCAGGGGTCTGCACTCTGGTGAAACTGCGTGGATCTCTTTCTAATGGCTGCTGTGTCTGGGTTTAAATCCCCACACCAATCTTCCTCTGCACCTCCATTTCCGACTCCTCCTACAATCAGTTACACCTGCCAGCATTCCTGTATTATTCCAAGTTTACTGGGCTGCCATAGTGAGTCTGGGCAGGTGTGGCCCCATGTCATGGAGCCAATCTTCTCCAAGCTCTCACGCAGGCGCTATAACCCCCGGGGACCTGTCCCCCAGTTACATCTTGCGGGGAAGTCCCTTCCATCCCCCTGGCTCAGAACATGGCCACAGCTATTTAACATATCTATGCAACCAGTTAAAGGTTGTAGATATGTTAAATACCATGTCATGGATTAGCTGCAAAGCTGTGGCTATACAACACAGCTCTGCATGTTCCTACTCCATGTGTCCCTTCCCCCAACTCACACCTGTTGGGGGAAGGGGTGAGGACATCCTATATATCTTTCTAATATTTCCTGGTCACCCTGAGTTCTGGACCCCATTCCAAATTCCTATTTGGGGGCCCCCCTCTTGGCTGCACCCTGTATCACATCCAGACTAGCAGGAGGGGCAGAGATGCAGAATGGGATGGTCCTATATCCACATGTGGTGGAAAAAAATTCAGGAGGGTTGTCTTGGGAGTGAGGAGTCCCAGCCCCACACCAGGAACCCTAGTCCAGGACTCTAGTGCCAGGAATATAACTCCCCATAATTTCTGGCTACAAAACCCAGCAGGGATTGAGTTTGTAGAAGAAACTGCAGGACTCCCAAGGAGTTCCCCTTACAGAACCCACAGAAGGATTTACTCATACTCACTTCCTTTGAGCTTCAGGACTAGGGTAGCAGTTTGAAAGGTACCAGTAGCATACAGGGAGGAAATGAAGTGTCTGGCATTAAGGCAGAAGCTTGGGGACAGCTTTCTTCCAGACAGTAAAGTGGACAGAGGCCACTGTCCCTTTTCAAAACCCTCCCTCAACAGAGCCACATAGCCAGTAAGCCAGTGCCATATCTGAGATTCCATCAATCTGGCTAACACTGCGCCCCACCCTGGAGAGCCTCTGTAACCCTGTTCCACACAACTTACAGGCCCAACCAAGCTGTTAACAGTGACTTTTCCATACAGATGTCTGGTCTAGGCTCACGTGGTATAACTTCCTAAATCCTATCGAACAAACAATAGCCAGTCTCAGTAAGCCCTCCTTGCTAAGGGGCCCCAGGCTCGACACTAGCAACAGCCAGCCTAGATTCACAGCTTGGCTTTGCCCGAGAATATCCAAGCCCAGCACAAATAGCAGCCATCTCAGATTGCTTTATAGGTTGGGCAGGGTGGCCCTGAGCAGAAAACAGGTGGGGACTGACCTTGGCCTGCCCCACCTGGGAAACTCCAGGGCCAGCACATTCGGTGGACAGCTACAGACCATGTCAGAGCACCACCATCCAGCCCCTGCATAGCTGTGTGGAGGTGGATGGTAAGTAGTCACAGCCAATTGTTGCAGCTGATGGGTCCAGGTAAATCTCTCCCATTGTTCAGCCAATGGCAACCAAGGTTCAATTACAAGAGAAAGGTGTACTCAGCCCACATGAAGGGTGCACCTCAAGTACCCAGGTTGGGTGATATGGGAGGCTGTGCCACTGGACCCTACAGGACACCTACTACATTAGGCCACACATACTATCAAGAAATGGAGTCAAAGCCACTCTACCTAATACACGAAAACAAACACAGGGAGCCTGCCAAAATGAAGAGACAAAAAAACATGGCCCAAATGAAAGAACAGATCAAAACTCCAGAAAAAGAACTAAATAAATGGAAATAAGCAATCTATCAGATGCAGAAATCAAAGCGGTGGTTATAAGAATGCTCAAGGAACTTAATGAAGACCTCAGTAGCACAAAAATGATCCAGTCAGAAATGAAGGATACACAGATTGAAATAAAGAACAATTTACAGGGAAACAACAGTAGAGTGGATAAAGCTGAGAATCAAATCAATGATTTGGAACATAAGGAAGAAAAAAAACAATCAGAATGACAAGAAAAAAAAAGAATCCAAAAAATGAGGGTAGTCTAAGAAGCCTACAAGACAACTTCAAGGAGTTCAACATTTGACTCGTGGGGGTGCCAGAACAAGAAGAGAAAGAGCAAGAAATTGGAAATCTATTTGAAAAATAAATAAAGAAAACTTCCCTAATTTGATGAAGAAAATAGACATGCAAGTCCAGGAAGCACAGAGAGTCCCAAACAAGATGGACACAGAGAGGACCACACCAAGGCACATAATAATCAAAATCTAAAGGTTGTGGATAAAAAGAATATCTTGAAAGCATCAAAAGAAAAGCAGTTAGTCACCTACAGGGGAATTCCCATAAAACTATCAGCTGATGTCTCAAAAGTAATCTTGCAGACCAAAGGGGACTGGCAAGAAATATTCAAAGTCATGAAAAGCAGGGACCTACAGCCAAGCTTGCTGTATCAAGCAAAGACCTCACTTAGCATTGAAGGGTGGAAAAAGAGCTTCCCAGACAAGAAAAAAACCATTTTTGGTGATGACTTCATCATCACCAAACCATTCCTATATGAAATGTTAAAAGGACTTATTTAAGAAAAAGAAGATCAAAACTATGAACAATAAGAAGGAAGTAAATACGTTTCTATCAACAATTGAATCTAAAAAACAAACTAAGCAAACAGGAACAGAAACAGAACCATGGATATGGAGAGCGTTTTGATGGCTGCCAGATGGGAGGGGGTTGTGGGGTAATGGGCAAACAGGTGAAGGGATTAAGAAGTACAGATATGCAGTTGCAGAATAGCCATGAGGATGTGAAGTACAGGATAGGAAATGGAGTAGCCAAAGAACTTATACACATGACACATGGACATGGACAATGGTGGGGGCTTTGCCTGAGGGACTGGGGGGTGCTGGGCAGAGGTGGGCAAAGGGGGAAAAATTGGGACAATTGTAATAGCAAAATCTACAAAATATAATTTTAAAAAGAAAGAAAAAAATTCTGTCTCATCAAACAAAATTTAATAATAAAACTGTCTTTAACCCAGTGATCTCACTTCTGGTAATACATCCTAAGAAATCTGAAACACTAATTCAAAAGAATATAACTACATCTATGTTCATTGCAGTATTTACAGTTGCCAAAATTTGGAAGCAGCCCAAGTATCCATCAATAGATGAGTGGGTAAAAAAGCTGTGGTGTATTTACATAACAAAATACTGCTTGGAGATATAGATATAGATGTAGATATATAAAATCTTATCTTTTGCAACAGCATAGATGGACCTGGAAAGCATTGTGCTAAGTGAAGTCAGTCAGTCAGAGAAAGACTAATGCCATATGATCTTACTTATATGTGGAATCTAATGAACAAGATAAACTGATGAACAAGATAAAATAGAAACAGAGGCATGGATACATGGAACAGACTGACTGCTGTCAGAGAGGAGGGGATGTGGGGCTGGATGAAATAAGATGAAGGGATTAAGCAAGAAAAATAAATATGTATAAGAAAACATTATATGTATACATCGCACAGACCATAGCAGGGAGGGGTAGGTGGAGGTGGGCAAAGAGGGGATAAATGAGGATGGAAAGAGACCGCTTCGGCAATGGGCACACAAGGCAGTGAGCAGAATGATGTTTTGTCGAGTTGTACATTTGAAACCTGTAGGTTTTGTGAGCAAATGTCACCCTAATAAATTCAATTTAAAAAAAGAGAAATACATATTGGTAGTTATAACATAGTCATGGGGATGTAAAGTAGAGCCAATATCATCAATAATATTGTAGTAACAATACATGGTGTATATTTACACCCCTAATAAACATGAAATTCTACATTTGTACTCAGGCCTAGAATACAGAGTTCTTCCGTTTTGGGTAAAATTAAAAGCCTGCTGTGCTATCTTCAAAGTCATATTCATTGCCTTAAAAATTAACAGAGAAGCATTTACCTGAGATGGAAAATTATGAAGAGTATAAAACTATTGTCTTCAGATGTTCAAAATTTCCTCAGGGGACATGTTCCAGAGAGGTACAAAGTATGCCATCATGCTTCACAAACATGAACGTGATAGCGCACTAATACAGGAAAATCCTAGCGAAAAGCCACTGGCAAGTGATCTTGGGGAGCTGATGTCCTTCTGTCATTGTAGTCACGAAGGGCAAGCAAGCACTTGTGAAGGGGTGAGCCCGAGGAACAGGAATGAACTTGAAAGAATTCACAGAAATGCCAGCCCCAGAGGTCTATAAATGCATGAGTCTGCAGGGTGAGTCAATGCTTTTTCAATGCAAGCAATTCTGCCTTCACCGGCCAGAACAGCAAACCGCAGACAGCCCCGGCTATCAACACCACCAGCGCGCGGGAATGCTGTGGGGTGCAGCTGGAACGCGACCCCACCCAGGCTACTCCCTAGAGTTGCAAAGCTTTAAAACAGTGTCCTCAGCCAAGAAGGTGCTGTCTCCGGCTAGGCCACTGACGTTCTGCCGCAGCAACGTTGCCAGCAGTCAACAGAGCAGCTTCTGAGGGAAAGCAGCCCTTAACCATTCCTGAAGTTTGGATTTCAGTTTAGCAGATGGTCCAAAACCATGCTTTCTCTGTATTTAGTTTTTAAACTTCCAACATCTATTAAGCTATCTGAGGGGCAAATATTAAGCTGTCTCCTCCTCTGATTATCAATTCTGAATTCTTAGTCCATAAGAAATTCTCAAATGACTGAAAAAAATCACCTGAGAAGACTGGATAAAGAAGGCTGATGTGTTCCAGCCAACCATTCCCACTCCAAATCATTAGAAATCACAAAAAATAATTTTAAATGAACAAATTGAAACAATGAAGGTAAGTGGCCATTAATAGTGAGTTGTCCCTGAAAGACACATGGAATCAGTTGAATGAACCTAAAGCACGGACAGGAGAGGATGACAGTAGTGTGATGGCTCCAAGGGGCCCTAAATTCACTGACAGCCTATGTGGACAAGGGAGTTCTGGGTCACTATCAGGACTGGCTGGGTCTTCTCAGTGGAAGCAGCCACGCAGGTGGTCCCTGACACACACCCAAAGCTGGTAGTGAAACAGTGTGCAGCCAAGAGGGTGGGCCCAAATAGGGATTTGGAATGGGGTCCAGAACTCAAGGTGTCCAGGAAATATTAGAAAGATATATAGGATGTCCTCACCCCTTCCCCCAACAGGTGTGAGTTGGGGGAAGGGACACATGGAGTAGGAACATGCAGAGCTGTGTTGTATAGGCCACAGCTTTGCAGCTAATCCATGACATGGTATTTAACATATCTACAACCTTTAACTGGTTGCATAGATATGTTAAATAGCTGTGGCCATGTTCTGAGCCAGGGGGATGGAAGGGACTTCCCCGCAAGATGTAACTGGGGGACAGGTCCCCGGGGGTTATAGCGCCTGCGTGAGAGCTTGGAGAAGATTGGCTCCATGACATGGGGCCACACCTGCCCAGACTCACTATGGCAGCCCAGTAAACTTGGAATAATACAGGAATGCTGGCAGGTGTAACTGATTGTAGGAGGAGTCGGAATGGGGGTACAGAGGAAGGTTGGCGCAGGGATTTAAACCCAGACATGGCAGCCATTGGGGGAGAACCATGCAGTTTTGCCAGAGTGCAGAGCCCCACAGCTTTGGTGAAAAGAGAACCACGTGGCTTTGGTGAAAGTGAGGACCCCATGGCTTTGGGGTGCACTCCTTGGCCACGTGGCTTAGGAAGCAGGAGTGGCTTTGCCTGGAAGAAAATGGGTACAAAGAACTCTTGCCAGTAGGTCATGAGAAGGTGCCATGTGGCTTTGGATTAATTAGAGATCCTGCCTGGACAGCGACACAGCTGATGGTGCCGGCAGCCTGAATCATGGATGTCTACTACTTTTCCTTAGATATAATACCCCAAATTAGAGCAGGGGGAGAAGGAAGCACTGTGGGCGTCTGTGGGTATCCAAAAGGACTTTGATATTTTAATGAAGACATTAGATTACTACTTTAAGTTTGTATAGCATTAAATAAACATTTCCTTTCCTTTTCATAAATCTCTGGCATTGAGAGACATCTTTCCTATGGTGACGGAGAGTTGAACCTAGTGGGGGGTCCTTTCAGTATATCGTACCCCCTTGGCCCTGTGTGTGTGTGTGTTCTGTAACAGTAGGAGCAGCAAGCCCAAGAGACATATTTTGGCCCAGAGAATCAAGGTAATGCTCCCAGCAGCTGGCCTCGCCCAGGAGGAGTGGAAGCGTCTTGGCCAGAAGACTACTGACTCACCCTGCCCAGCCCCACATCCTGCTCCTGCCCTACCACCAGAGGATAGCACATTCTCAGAAATAGCTTTCGGGCCTCTGAAGTCAGGAATGAACACACAGTCACAAACCACCAAACATTTGAAGAAAACCCTTACTGTGACAGAGAGACACCAATTATTACTAAGAGAGGAGCTAGCTCTCAAAAAACAAACCAACAACAAACAGTCTTTTTAAAAATTCTTTTAAAAACACTTTATGTATTTATCTTTAGAAGGGAAGGGAAGGAGAGAGAGAAGGAGAGAAATATCAATGTATGGTTGCCTCTCATGCATCCCTTTCTGGGAACTGGCCTGCAACCCAGGCATGTGCCCTGACTGGGAATTGAACCACAATCCTTTGGTTCACAGGCCCACGCTCAATCCACTGTGCTACACCAGCCAGGGCAACAAATAGTCTTTTAAAACCCAGTAATTAGTCTGAATAGTAGAATGGACACAGCAGAAGACAGAAGGCTGACAGGGGAAATAGAGAAATTCTCCCAGAAATACTAACAGGATAAAGAAATGAAAAAATATGATAGAGGCATGGAGAGTACTTGCAGAAGAGATAATATTAAGAGAAGAACCCCTCAAAGAAATGATAGAAAAAAAAATTGCCAGAACTGCAAGATTATCTTGAAGAGAAAATTAGGACTACTTTTATTTTCTTTAAACTTTTCGTGTTTTTCTAATTTTCTTCAATGAACACACATTTTAGTCAAAGGAAAAATTTGAATATAAAGTCTGAAAAGAATAAGTAAAGAAAATCCCTGAACCACATGATGGGCTTTGTAAGGGAAACAAAAAAGGGAAAGTTAATAAGAACTTCACTAAATGGAGAGTGATCATAAATAAAAATTAGTCACCAAATAGAAGTCACAGAAATTTTGCTAGACATCTTTGAAAATAGAAATGCTGATCCTTTCCCCTCAGGAGTAGGAAATGGATTCTCCTGTAGCTTCTAGACTTACCATCCTAGTTATACTTTAGAGCCAGAGCCAGAGTTGACCTTGTGGGGCCTTGAAAACCCACAGTAAGAGTTTGGACTATCTTCAGAAAATGATAAAAAGCCAAAGACAGACTGTGCCACATGTTTTAGGCTGAACTGCCATCATCCAGAGAGAAGGAGGTGATATCACAGGACAAAAAATTGAAGGAGTAAATGTCTGCTTAACAAAGGCCTCAAAGGCTGCTATTTACATCTGTGTCGAGAAGCACAACAGAGCCCTCTTTCCAGAGCACATTCCTGCACTCCGGACCAAACCCACGTGAGCCTCTCTGAGTTCTTTGTGCTCCATCCACCCTAGGGAGGTAAAATAGTGCCATTGTACTGGCAATTGCAGGTTCTTCCTTATGTCGGAGAGATGCTCAGGAAGAGTTTCCAGGGTCCAAAAACACATCATGGCAAAATGGAGAGTGTGCTCAACCTCTTGCATGACAAGATGCTATTTTCTGGGGTCGTCTTACATTTTTTTTTTTTTGCTTTTTCCTCTGACATTAGAATTTACAAAACAATTTAGACTTACATAAAACTTGTTCTATGCAGTTACATTCCTCTAGGATCTGACAGTTTTAAGGTCTGCCAGGAGACTAAAGAGAGGAGGAGTTTCCTTTTAAATCCATATATACACACATATGTATATATACATATATATACCTATATGTGCATATATACATGTATTTGTGCATATATACATATGTACCTATGTATATATAATTTTTTTTAGATTTTATTTATTTATTTTTAGAGAGAGGGGAAGGGAAGGAGAAAGAGAAGTCGAGAAACATCATTGTGTGAGAGATGTATCAATCAGTTGCCTCTTGCATGCCCCCTACTGGGGACCCAGCCCACAACCCAGGCATGTGCCCTGACTGGGAATCAAACTGGCAACCTTTCAGTTCCCAGGCCAGCACTCAATCCACTGGGCCACACCAGCCAGGGCTTACATATAATTTTTTTTTTAATGTTAAAGCATCACCAGAACTCAAACACCAACAAAGGGAGTAAATACGGTGACCCCAAAAAAGATACTAGTGATTTCACTGCAAAACTTGGTGCAAGTCCTGACGGCAGATCTTGACCTAGATAGCTTCATATTTTCAACAAGCATATTAAGCACCTACTATGGACCAGGTATCATGACAGTTGCTAATAATACAGTGCCTTTTGAGACTTGAGGGGGAAGTGAGACAGTCTGGTGTGGAAGAGGCGAAGCTTACCTATCCCAGCACCTCCAGGAAAAAAACCTTCAAGAATGTCCAGGTCCAGTGAGGGAGACAATGGGCAGCTGGCACATGCAGCAGAGGTGAGAGGCACCTTCCCGCTGGGATTACCACAGACCCCCTCATAGTGGCCTTACAGTTGGGTCTAGAAGGATAAAAATTGCAATAAGCAAAGCCATACAGGAAAGCAATGAGAGGCAGAGAAAGCAGTCTGAGGAAAAACAAGAAGGAAGATACTTTGTGGTCTTAAATTGTAGTTCCTAGGTCATCACAACCCAGTTGCCATTCATCTTCAGAGAAGACTCCAAGAGCTGGGACAGTTAAAAGACCTAAAGCAGCCTTTCCTTTGACATGGAAGCTGAATCGAGCGGAGCAGGAAGGGGGATGGGGGTGAAATATCGGGAGGAAGAGGCTGAAGGTGAGGAAAACCAAGGGCTTTTTCTCAGTGAGACAGTTAAGGAGGGCTCCTTTGCTGCCCTGTCGACCTATCCTGGTCACTATCCCTCCAACCCAGCCTGCCTTTTAGGACAGCCATGGTTAACTCAGCAGCAGGAAGCAGACAAACACAGGAGGGAATTACATCTGATAAGAGCATTTCCAAACCATATGTAAATTAATTAGTTGTGATCCACCATAATCTAGGAATATGTGTTGATGTTTGCAAACCAATAAGCCTATTCAGGCGGCTGAAGAGCAGAAGCCACCCAGGAATCCCGTGAAAATAGTGTCAGTCCCCTCTGAGTGTGGCTATAAGCTGTCATTACATCCTTGCAATTTCTCAGTCATCTGCCAAACCACTCAACAATGGGCCTTCCTCCTGGTTAACCACAGGGAGGGGAGTGGGTGGGGAGGTAACAGGACCAGATTCTGGCTCTAATTTAGCCCTGCAGGAATCTTGCTTCCTTGGGGAAATCCCTGATGGCATCACTGCTTCTGCTGCGTTAGTGGGCAAGGCCTGGCCCCACTCCAAGTCACAGGTCCTCGAGCCGCACCAAGTTTCCAAAGAGCACTTTGTAAAGTGCCTTCAAATTCTCCAATGAGGGAGGGGATGGGTTATACATCTGTACTACAGGAAATGGTGCAGTTGCTAAGAGAAGATAGGAGTTTTATCTGTACCGACAAGAAGATCTCCAAGACGCGGCAACAGCAAGTTGTGGAGCAGTTATATCAAATCATCTCACATGTTCATATAAAATATACATACATTCTTGCAAATACATGGGAAGGTTCTGGAATGATATAAAAGAAACTATTTTTTCACTTTTATGTGATATCCTTTTGTGCTACTTTTATAATTTAAAAAACACTTTGAAAACCTTTCTACATTATATGACTTCATGAAAGAGACCAAGGAAAACTATTATAAATATAATGTCTCTATGCTAACTAAAACAAAGAAACAAAAAGTTAACTTATTTCTTTGATCTTTCTAACCTGATACACATTTCTGCATTGATATCTCATCTTTGCCAGACTTATGATAGTGCTGCTTTAGTTCAATCAAGCTTATGTTTATAGTGAAATCAAATTAAATGTGAGCATATAGAGAAGTTATATTTATAGAGATGCAAACATGTCTGAACACTAAACACATCTATGGCTGATACACTCATACTGTATCCAACCATATACTGTTTAATATCCCTTTGTTCTTTGTCTGGAACACAACTACCCTCACCTGACTTCATGGGACCCAGGGAGGAGTACCTAACATGGTGTTCCAAATCTCCCCTAGCCAAAAAGAGATGCTCACAACCTAGTTGGCCCAGGACAGCATCCCGTGCTCCTAGCCACAATTATTTATTCAGGGAGGTGAACTGTCCTAAGCGAACCAACTAGAATCTTCCCTAAGATTTGACATGTGGGCACTAAAACAGAAATGTCATCTCTTAATCTACTATTGTGAGCCACAAAAACCACGAAGGCTTGAATAAAGCCAGGGGGAGGTAAAGAGTTGAAAAATTGGAGAGTGAAAGAGCTGATGGAATCACTTCAGTTTCTGGATTTACCCATGTTTGAAGCCACCCCCTTTGGATTTCCCATGTGTTTGAATCAATAAATTCTCCTTGGTGGCTTAAGCTGGATTCCACTGGTTTTCTCCCTTGAAACCTAAAAGGTCCTAGATAATTAAAATCGCAATTTTCTCACTGGAGGTTTAACAACATTCTCCATAATTGTGGGAGCCACATTCAAGATCCAAAATTAAAGTCTATATTCTAACATTCTGAATGTCATTGTTAAGTAGGATATCCTATTTATTCCTCAGGACAAAAAAGGCACAAAGAACTTTCTATATAAAATTTCCTCCAAGGTCAAACAATTCATCAGAAGCCAAATCCAGAGCAAAAATAATTTCTCAGAACTTTTCTTTAAAAATAAAAAAAAAAAGCTTTATTCAATTTCAAAAGCAAAGGAGAGAGGTATCAGCTAAATCTATCAGGGAAAGAAAAAGAGAGAAGGATTCTACCCTGAGGCTGCCTTAGTCTAAGGGACAGCAAGGACCAAAGCAAACCACCTCAAATTCCTCAAATTCCCAGTCACCTGAGCTTTATCAGAATAACCTTGCTGACTGCATGTCCAAAAAGAGTCTCTCAAAAACTGATGTCTGTAGAAGGTGTGCAGAATCCAAGTAAGTGGTTTCTTTTATTGTGTTTTTTTTTTCCATTACCATTTAGTCTCCTTATACCTCCCTCCTGGCCTGCCGCAATCACCACACTTTTGTCCATGTCCATGAGTCTTTTTTCCTTTTATTCAATATCCCCACCCCCTTAACTACCCCCTCCAGAGCTGTAGCCTGCTATCTATGAGTCTGTCTCTATTTTGCTTGTTAGTTCATTTTTTTGTTAATTCCACTTATGAGTGAAAATCATGGTATTTGTCTTTCTCTCACTGGCTTATTTCACTTAACAGTGTGTTCTCCAAGTCCAACCATGCTTTTGTAAAAAGTAAAACTTTCTTCTTTTTTACGGCCAAGTAGTATTCCTTTGTGTAAATGTCCCATAATTGTTTTTATCTACTGATAGACACTTGGGCTGCTTCCATAGCTTGGTAAATGTAAATAATGCTGCAATGAATATAAAATTAAACTATAAAGCCATAGTAATCAAAACAGCATGATACTGCCATAAAAGACAAACACATAGATCAATGGAACAGAATAGAGAGCCCAGAAATAAACCCACACCTTTATAGTAGATGACAGAGGAAACAGGCACATACAATGGGCTAAAGATACATTATTCAATAAATGGCATTGGGAAAACTGGACAGACATGTGCAGAAAAATGAAACTAGACCACCATCTTGTTACACCACACACAACAATAAATTCAAAATGGATTAAAGATTTAACTGTAAAGACAAGAAACTAAAAATCCTAGACAAAACATAGGCAAAAAAATCTCAAACACTGCTCATAGGAAAATTTTATCTGATGTATCTTCTCAGGCAAGGAAAACAAAAGAAAAAATAAACAAATGAGACTACATCAAACTAAAAAGTTTTTTCACAGCAAAGGAGACCATCAACAAAATAAAAAGACAACTCATTAAATGAGAGAACATATTCACTGATACATCTGATAAGGGGTTAATATCCAAAATTTATGAAGAACTTATAAAACTCAACACACACACACACACACACAATCCAATTAAAAAATGGACAAAGGACTGAATAGACATACTTCTCAAAAGAGGACATACAGATGGGCAATAGACATATGAAAAGATGTTCAACATCACTAACCATCAGAGAAATGTAAATTAAAACCACAGTGAGATATCATGTCACACTGATCAGAATGGCTATCATCAATAAATCAACAAACAACAAGCCCAGGGAAGGTGTGGAGAAAGGGAAACCCTTTTGCACTGCTGCTGGGAATGCACATGGGTACAGCCAGTGTGGAAAGCAGCGTGTAGATACCTCAAAAAATAAAAAATAGAACTGCCTTATGCAAAAGCAATTCCATTTCTGGGACTTTATCCTAAGAAACCTGAAACACTAGTTTGAAAGAATGCAAGTGTTTTTAACTGTACTTATCTCAAGTCAATTAGTAATAGACACCAAAGCTTTCTAAATACTTTTCATAGTGTAAATGAAAGCCCTTATGAAGAATGTTTACAATAATTTCTGTTTTCTCAATGAGAAGTAAAATAAAAGCCTAATGTGTATCCAAGGCAAAAACCCAGCGTAAAATAGATTAAACTCTTTATAGCAGGAAAATAGTAGTCAAGAAAGGAAATTCATAAAGGAACCCTTTCAATGTAGATGTAAACCTAGAAAGAGAAGATAAGAACCTGTAGATGGGATTGACATTTCCTCCTTAGCCAGGCATTTGGCACAGTCTGGGTTCTATACAAGTGTGCCCCACTTAGAAATTCTGGAATCATAGCTAGCAAAGGCCAATCCACCTAAAAACTGGCATTAAAGAAAGAATGTATGATTCAGATAATGGGCAACAAAAACAAACCCTAATATGAATCCTATGCCCCCTCATGCAGCTCAGGTATGAGTCTTGAAGAGAGTACATAAGATCCCTGAGCCTCAACTCACCCACCTGGGAAAGGAAGAGATTGGATTAGACAGATTCTAACCTCCTTTCTAGACATACAAATAATACTGCTTACAGTTTCCCACTCTGATCCTTAGTCATACATATACTTCAAAAAGGAAAATTGCAATTTTTAGCCTGTCAGATAGTAATACAACATGAAAACTGTAAAGAACTAGATTGTTGACTCGATTCTTCTGTTATGTGCCAAAAAAAGCATGAATAATTCCCAGAAAGATATTAAAAGGAGGCTTAGTCTCTATGGAGTTCTGGCACATAATAACTAGAGATTAACTGATCGTGTGCAAAAGGATAGTTAGGAACAGGTAGGCTCCATCTTTAAGCTAAATCTTTATTCTCCTTTCTTTGTAGTGCATTGTAGAGGTACACAATTGGCTAAATTAGAATGCATGAAAAAGATACATGCGTATTAACACTACTTCTTTAGAACAGTGAAATATTAGCTGGACTTCAAACCAAGATGAAGGCGTAGATAGATAAACTTTGTCTCCTTGTACAACCAAAAGAAGAACAACAACATTTAAAAACAAAAAAATAATCAGAACTGCCAGAAAATCGAACTGTATGAAAGTCTGACAACCAAGGAGTTAAAGAAGAAATATTCATCCAGACCTGGAGGAGGAGTGGAGATGGGCAGCTGAGGTGGAGAGGACTCAAGGCAAAGCAGCAGCTGGAGGACCAGGGTAGGCAAGACAGCAGCTGGCAGAGTGGGTGGTCCCACATTTGCATGCAGATAAACCAGGAGAAACAACTGGGGAGCAAGACATACCACGCAAACCAGGGTTCCAGTGTAGGGAAATAAACCCTCAAAGCCTCTGACTGAAAAAACCTGTAGGGGTTGAGGCAGCAGGAGAAACTGCCGGCCTCATAGTAGAGTTCATTGGAGAGACCCACAGGGTCCTAGAACATACACAAGCCCACCCACCAGGGAATCAGCACCAGAAGGACCCAATTTGCTTGTGAATAGTTGGGGAAGTGACTGAAAGCTGTCCAAGAGCTGAGCAAGTGGCACTGTTCCCTCTCAGACTCCTCCCCTACATACAGCACCACAACACAGCCACATGGGTTGCCCCACCCTGGTGAATACCTAAAGCTCTGCCCCTTACTATGTAATAGCAGGTGCACCAAGACAAAAAAATATGGCCCAAATGAAAGAACAGATGAAAGCTCCAGAAAAAATACAAGTAAGGAATGAAGAGGTAGCCAAGCTATCAGATGCACAGTTCAAAACACTGGTAATCAGAAAGCTCACAGAAATGGTTGACTATGGTCACAAAATAGAGAAAAAAAGTGAAGACTATGAAAAGTGAAATAAAGGAAAATATACAGGGAACCAACAGTGAAGGGAAGGAAACTGGGACTCAAATCAATGGTTTAGAGCAGAAGGAAGAAATAAACATTCAACCAGAAGAGAATGAAGAAATAAGAATTCAAAAAATGAGGAGAGGTTTAGGGACTTCCAGGACAACTTTAAACATTCCAACATCTGAATCATAGCAATGCCAGAAGAAGAAAAGGAAGAGCAAGAAATTGAAAACATATTTTAAAACACAAAGGAGAACTTCCCCAATCTGGCAAAGGAAATAGTCTTCCAGGAAGTCCAGGAAGCTCAGAGAGTCCCAAACAAGTTGGACCCTCAGAAGCACACACCAAAGGACATCATAATTACATTACCCAAGGCTAAAGATAAAGAGAAAATCTTAAAAGCATCAAAAGAAAAGGAGAGAGTCACCTACAAAGGAGTCCCCATAAGACTATCAGCTGATTTCTCAAAAGAAACCTTGCAGGCAAGAAGGGGCTGGAAAGAAGTATTCAAAGTCATCAAAGGCAAGGACCTACATCCAAAATTACTTTATCCAGCACAGCTATCATTTAGAATGGAGGGGCAGATAAAGTGCTTCCCAGATACGGTAAAGCTAAAGGAGTTCATCATCACCAAGCCCTTATTATATGAAATGTTAAAGGGACTTATCTAGGAAAAAGAAGATAAAAACTATGAACAGTAAAATGACAACAAACTCATAACTATCAACAACTGAACCTAAAAACAAAAACAAAAAACAAACCAAGCAAACAATAGAACAGGAACAGAATCACAGAAATAGAGACCACATGGAGGGTTATCAGTGGGGAGGGGGAGGGGAGAGAAAATGGGGGAAAGGTACAGGGAATAAACAGGAGAAAAAATGTGACAACTGTAATAGCATAATCGATAAAATATATTTTTTAAAAAACTGAAAAATTAAAAAGGCAGAAAACTGTACTTGAATGACAATTAAAATAAAATTTTAAAAAGACAGTAAAAAATTAGATACCACCTAAACATCCTGCAACTAGTGTTGGTTAAACATTTTATATTACTTATAATAAGAAAGTATTCAACAATTTAATCATGTTTAGAAAAATATTTGATACCCTGAGAAGATTCCCATAGAATACTGCTATATTTTTTAAAATAGGTCACAAAATATAAGCAGTATAAATATATATACACACATATATAACATATATATCATTGTTTATCTCTGGTAGAATTATGCATGACTTTTATTTCCTTCTTTATATCATTATACATTTCCAAATTTTCTACAATAAAAATATATAATCTTTGTAAACAGGGGAAATGTTAATTTTTTAAAAGAGAAACTAATTGCTTCACTTCAAATCATGTATTTTCCCCATGAAAAAATAATATTCCTCCCTTTTATTCAAGCATACCGTGAGCTCTTCATGTTACCTGGGTCTCTTTGAAGAGGTTGCTAGACTAAAGCCTGGGGACATCTGGATACAGCATTTGGGTCAGTAAGTTCTCTCTAAACAAACAGAAAACACAGAAGCTATAAGGTAAAATACTGATAAATTTTACTCTATAAATATTAAAAATTATGAATGGCAAATAGTGCAAAAGAAGTCTAAAGGTGGATTAGATAAGATAGCTAAAGATGTAATTTCTTTAATATATCGAAAGTATTTGCAATCCCTAAGGAAAAAAAACCATAATTCCAGTAGAAGTAGGCAAAGGACATGAACCATATGCTCACAGGACTCAAGTAACTTTCTTTATGTGAAAAAGAATAAACCTCACTCAAAATTTAAAAGATGCAAACTAAAACAATGACATGCTACTTTTTAAAAAGATTTTATTTATTCATTTTTAGAGAGGGGAAGGGAGGGAGAAAGAGAGAGAAATATCAATGTGTGGTTGCCTCTTCCATGGCCCCCACTGGCATGTGGGCCTGGCCCACAACCCTGGCATGTACCCTGACTGAGAATCGAACCAGTGACCCTTTGGTTTGCAGTCTGTGCTCAATCCCAATCCATTGAGCTACACCAGCCAAGCGACATGCTACTTTTAAATCTTTCATACTGGCAAATATTTTAAAAGCTCAACAAACCTATTATTAATAAGATGAGTGATGGGGAGCAGTCACTGATTAGGGAATGATTTGGTAGTATCTTTAATTGGCAAAGTATGTAAAATTAAAAATGCAAATATTCTCCACTGAGATGATTCCACTTCTGGGAATTTATCCTATAGGCACAGTTGTGCAGATGGCCCAAGTCACATACACACAGATGTTCACTGCAGAATTGTTTAGACTGGAAACCACCTCAATATCCTTTCAAAAGAGGGATGACTGCATAATTGTGGTGTGCTGCATAACAGACACCAGGAGGCCATTCTAAAAGAATGCCCGGAGCAACAAGTATGAAAGACACATGGACAAAAACTAGGGAGGGAGGTGGGGAGTGTTGGGGCAGTGGGCTGGGATGGGAGTAGAAGACAGTAAACTGTACAAGAACAATAATTAAAATAAAAAATAAAAATAAAAATAAATAAAAGAATGCCCAGGATCCACATGTACTTATATGAGGCCATCCCTAAGACATATTATAATGGGGAGGATGGCACATATGACCTAATTTTTTTATGTAGGGTGGGCATTTCAAAGGAGCTATCTCTATACTGTGTTCCAGAAAAAAATCAAAACAAAGTATTGGCCATGACTCCTCCTCTGAGGAGGCTTGGTGCCATGAAAAAAGAAGAGAGAGACTTCTGTGCTGTTTAAAATCTTCTATCACATGCATTTCTTATTTTTCCATTTTTAAAGTGAATTATTTTAAATAAACATTAAATGAATCTTTAAACAGGGTGGAGGATTCCATGGTGCTTTGAGCTCTGTTGTCAGGAGGAAGGGGATTCCACATCCCACCCAGTTAAATGCTGAGGGAAAAAACAAGGCAGACAATTTTTTTAATAAAACAAAATAAAACCGTGTAGATACAAAGAAAATTAAAACAATGCAACAAAGGCACTGGAGTAGCACTTTCTAATGGCATACAGTCAGAATAAGTGTGGTCTTGCCCAAGACCACCTGACCACATTTAGAACTCCCCTAGCCCTCACTCCTCGGGGATACTCTTTAGTGTCACCAGAGGGGGCAACAGCAAATCGAGGTAGCACACTCCCCGGAAACGGGGACACCCTGGTTGATGGGAACTCGCTCTCTTCCATGAGGGCATCCAGGGTAGCTCCATGGGATGGTGAGGTCGTCTCTGAGATACGCTCTCAATTGCCAACTCTGCTGAAGAGTAGAAAAGCCGTTCATCCAACACAGCCCTCGGAAGCTCATGGCTGTGCAGCCTGCCCCGACCCTGCACTGCCACCTGCCACCTCTGCCCGGAGCTGGGCCCAGCCGTCGCTCTCGAGCGCCCCTGACTAGCCCAGGCGCACATTCATGGGGCCACAGTGCGACCCAGCGGGCCGCGGGGAAACTGCGCCAGCCCGATGGCCATCCGGGCGATTAAGGGAACGAAGGGAACGAAGGGAACGAAGATCCGGGCGACTAGTGGAATGAAGACTGGAGAGAGTCACCGCTTCCCACCTGTCACTGTTTTCCAGGAAAGGCTGACAAGAAGCAGTCTGCTTCCTCCTTTGTGAGCGGAGGGAGTAGATATGTTTGTCAAGAGAAGCTGCTATATATTTTGGAGATTAAACCCTTGTCTGAGGTATCATTGGCAAATACGTTTTCCCATATGGTTGGTTCCCTTTTTATTTTAATACTGTTTTCTTTAGCCATGCAGAAGCTTTTTATTTTGATGAGATCCCATTTGTTTATTCTTTCCTTTATGTCTCTTGCTTTAGGGGACATACCAGTAAAAATGTTGCTGTGTGGAAATATCTGAGATTTTCCTGCCTATGTTCTCCTCTAGGACTTTAATGGTGTCACGGCTTATATTTAAATCTTTTATCCACCTTGAATTTATTTTTGTGTATGGTGTAAGTTGGTGTTCGAGTTTCATTTTTTGCATGTAGCTGTCCAGTTCTCCCAACACCATCTGTTGAAGAGGCTATTTTTACTCCATTTTATGTTGCTGCCCCTTTTGTCAAATATTAATTGACCGTAGACACTTGGGTTTATTTCTGGGCTCTCTGTTCTGGTCCACCGGTCCATGTGCCCATTTTTATGCCAGTACCAGGCTGTTTTGATTACAGAAAGAACTTACACAACTCCACTCTAAGACGACAAGCAACCCAATTAAAAAATGGGCAAAGGACTTGAACAGACACCTCTCCAAGGAGGACATACAGAGGATCCAGAGACACATGAAAAGATGCTCAGTATCACTAGCTATTAGAGAGATGCAAATTAAAACCATAATGAGATAGCACTTCACACCAGTCAGAATGGCCATCATAAACAAAGCAACAAACAACAAGTGTTGGAGAGGTTGTGGAGAAAAAGGGGACCCTAGTACATTGTTGGTGGGATTGCAGATTTGTACAACCACTATGGAAAGCAATATGGAATTTTCTAAGAAAACTAAAAATGGATCTACCTTTTGATCCAGCAATTCCACTGCTAGGACTATATCCTAAGAACCCTGAATCACTAATTCAAAAGAACCTAAGCATCTCCATGTTCATAGCAGCACAATTTACAATAGCCAAGTGCTAGAAGCAGCCTAGGTGCCCATTGGTAAATGAGTGGATCAATAAACTATGGTACATTTGCACAATGGCATACTATGCAGCAGAAAGAAAGGAGCTGCTACCCTTTGCAACAGCATGAATGGAACTGGAGAGCATCATACTAAGTGAAATAAGCCAGGCAGTGAAAGACAAATACCATATGATCTCACCTTTAACAGGAAACTAATCAACAAAACAAACAAGCAAGCAAAATATAACCAAAGACACTGAAATTGAGAACAGGCTGACAGTCACCAGAGGGGAGAGGGGAGGGAAGATCAGGGGAAAGGGGGAAGGGTTTAGAGGAACAAGTATAAAGGAAAAACTAGGGGGGGTGGAAATGGGAGGGAGGTGGGGAGGGCTGGGGTGGTGGGCTGGGATGGGAGTAAAAGACAGAAAACTGTACAAGAACAACAATTAAAATAAAATTTTTTTAAAAAGACAAGCTGCTAAATGTCATTGGTCTTTCTTACTCGGGCATTTCACTCAGAGTGTAGATGAAAATCGACTTGCTGGAAGTTCTGCTTTGAGAGACTTGGGGGATTTATTCAGAATTCCAGACAATTGCTAATTTATGAAATCCAAGGAAGAAACTCTTCCTTCCTATCTGAAGGATGACTGTAAGGATCCAGTAGAATTTATAGATAGCCGGACTGAATATATTCAGGCTCATCCGAAATTCCACCTTAATCTTGAAATTGGCCTTGGCCTAAGCAGAAGTGTCCCCTTACTTGCTGGTATGGCCTGTGGACTCTCTTGGCTGTGAACTGGGATCTGCACATCATCCCCCTTACTGGGCCCTAACAAGCTCCCTGAGCCAGAAACCTTGTATCACTCAGCTGTGTCACGAGCAGGGGTGAAGACAGAACAGGAATAGGGACAAAAACAGAAGCTATGTCACACAGCAACAGTGACTTGCCAGTTTTACTTGTCATTTAAATAGCTTGCTGAACACCAAATTGCTATCTATTGAACACCAAATTGCTATTGATTATGCTGATCCTTGATCCAGCAGGCCAGTATTCCTCAACAGTCACCTTTTGCACACTAATTTCAGGCTATATTAATTCCATATAACTTGTACATTAGGTAACTCTGAATATATGGCACTGTCACTAAATATTTTTAATACCAAGACGTAATTATGTAAATTCGGGGGGTTTTTTTCTAACTTGTGCTATAGGTTTGGATTTTTTATCCCTTTGACATATCCACTAACTATACTGCTTTTTAAGCATTGCTTATTTACATACACATCCAACACTTGCATAGGGAACTCATACTCTGCATCAGTAAGGGTCTAGCTGCACAGAATCTGTTCTGGCTAGTTTCAGCAAGAGAAAATTTGTTGCAGGGTATCATATAGCTTCCAGAATCACTGAAGTAGGGGAATAGGAAGAGGATTTGACAAGAACCAGACTCTTAGGCTGAGCTTCCAGGAATAATTCCAAAGCCACAGAAAAGGACTGCCAAGAGAACAATAAGCACAAGCCAAATCTGGTTCTGCCACTGCACCATGCAACACTGCGCCGCCTCAGCTACCATCGGGAAGCTGCCAGCAGTGAGGTGCTGCTGCTGCACATCACCTCTGCTACCATCTACAAACCATCCTGCTACCCAAATCTGGAACCACTTAAGCAGCAAATAGAATAATCAAGTAATGGTGATAATGGATTATAATATAATGAATTGTTTTTAAAATTAAAAAATAACCCATGGTCCATGGGGATACTCAAAGAGAAAGGGCGAGATATTCCACAGAGAAGAACATCAACTAATAAATATAGAAGGGATAATAGAATTAGAAAATGATCATTTTGCAACCTGTGATATAATTATCAATTCAGGCAATGGATACTAAAACTATAGGGGGAACAGTATATTCACGTCGTCTCAAAGTATCACTACACAGAGGACTCACTAATTTTAAAGGGGGAAATGGAGGGACAGAGGAACACCTCCTAAATGGCTGACCGCAATGAGTAACACATTATATGTCTCATGGTGTGACGCAAAAGAGACACCCAACCTCACCTACACAGTACTTTTGCCCAAAATGTTTCCCTAAAAGAAATCAAGAGAAAACAGTGAGACAAATGCAGAATATGATGATACATTCTACAAGTCAACTGGCCTGGTCTTTTTAAAAAATCCAGTGTTATAAGGGGAAAAAAAGAGGGGGCTACTAATTATTCTATACTAAATGATACTAAAGCTATAACAACTCAATATAATACATGACTCTTGTTTGGATCCAGATTGAAAAAGTTATAAAAAACCATTTGGGGGAAATTGAATACAAATTATACATCAGAATTATTGCTAATTTTCTTAGGTGTGATCATGGTATTGTGGTTATGTAGGGGAAATGTCATTATTCTCAAGACATGCATGCTAACGTGTCACAGTATGTGCAACTTTCAAATGTTAATAATCAGTAAATGTAAGTGAAAGACAGATAGGTGTTAATGGCATTATCCTTTCAATATAGAAAATATCCTTTTCAATACAGAAATTTCCTTTTCCTATAGAAATTTTTCAATTAAAATGCAGTGGGTAAAGACTCAAGTATGGTCTCAATGTTTGGGTTTTTTTTCCCTTCATGATCCTGGATGGTAAAGCATTCCTTATGTCTTTTTAGCTTATCTTTTGTTTCAAATGCCTTCTACTCTGACCTTCCTGTAACACTCAAACCTGAGCACACACCTATCCCAAGCAAGCCTTGTTTCCTCTGCCAGAAAGCGTATGGGGTCTCCTCTTCACAGCTGTATCACCTGGAGCATTTTTCTGCATCAGTATCTCATGTTTGTCATTTTCTCATGACTGTGCGCAGCTTTAGGAATCTGTCAGTCTCTTTGTTACTTATCATCCTCCCATTCTCTAGAGGAAAAGATACCATATGACTTCCTCATTACTGTATAGCAAGAGGGGGCCACACCCAGAATCCTCTGCTGAGATCGCTGGTGGATTCCAGGAGTGGCTTTTGAAGTTTGTAACAGATGCCAAGGTGTATTGGGAATACTACTGAGCTAAATATTAGGAATCTCCTTGGCAAAGTCATTTTATCTCTCAGGGCTTCAGTTTCTTCTTATGGAAAGGAAGTGATTAGAATGAATATTTTTAAAGCTCACTTCTAGCTCTAACAGTTTATTCTTCAAGTCTATGCCTCCTGAGACATATCTATCACTCTCCAGAAGGCAAAGCTAGGGGTGAGTCCTGCTCCACGAGAACAGTCCTCAAATTCCCGAGGTTCCCACAGTAAAGTAGCACCCTCAGCTCTTCTTATGGCAAAACAGAAACATTTTTTAAGACTTAACCCATTTCCACACCTGGCCTATACTTACCTTCCTTCTGGAAACAAATATGTCAGTTGGCAACTTATAAAGCCTCAGAAGGAAAATTAATTTCAGATGTTCTTAGCATACTATATAAAGAATCAAAGGAGGATACTCATTGAAATATGGTTATCCATCTCCTTTACTCTCTAAAGCTGGTCATTGTCTGTTAGCTATTGTACCGCTGGGAAAATTTTAGCAGGGCAAAAAAAAAATTATGGAAGATTTGGGCAGAAATTGTAAAGAAAATCAGTAAATTTTCATCCACAGTGTAACCAGGGTGAATAAATAATTAAAAGTTTAAGAGATTGGTAATAAAGGGTAAAGAAAATACATGCTGGAAAATAACATACTAGAGACTGATTCATTTCCACACTCAGTTCAACACCCTTATGCCTTCATCTCATTGTCTGTCCTGTACACTTTTATAATAAGAAATGATGCAGAAATACAGGGTGGGGCACACATAGGTTTACAGTTGTTCATATGGAAAATGACACAATAATTAATAAATAATACAAGAATAAACTCTGTGTTTTGCATGCTCACAGTGGTAAACGTGTATTTGCCCCACCCTGTATTTAAACTACATCCTTCCCTGGTGAACCTTTCGAGACAAGCCGAGGTCCACAAAACTGTGACAGTCAGGTTCTAGAGTCAAGAGCTAACTGCATTCTTGTGATTGGCTAGTAGAGTTCAGACTTGGCCAACATGAAACCCAGAACTGGACCCGCCCTACCTCTAGGGGACACAGGCCAAATCAAATGATTGTCTTCGGGTGACATATGCAAGAATGCTTTTAAGTGAAGTAAAAGTAAAAGAAAGATTCACTTTTAAAGGAAAGAGCCCCTACTCTGGGAACTCTGATCTCCATTACTGAGAGCTGAAGTGATTTATGGTGCCCCTGTTTGCATATTTTCCTTAGTTAATTTAGACTGATCATTTACGGCTTACTTGACAAATCTGCTATAGTCAAGAGTATCTGTAGTCAAAAAGATGTTTGGGGACTTCAGGGAGCTAAATAGGGGTCTGTTAGGGTGATGGCTCACAAAAGTCAAAAGGAAAGGCCATTTCTCTGGAATATGTCTGAACTGTATTTAGGTAATAATTGTTTTGTTTATTTTTTATCATCTATCTCTTCTATTCAAATGTAAATTCCATAAAGATGGGGACCATATCTGTGTTTTTCACCACTGAATCCCCAGCCCACAGCACATGGTGAAAATGCAATAAGAAGTTAATAAAGGAAGATAGTAAAAACATTTGTAATCAGAGAAATAAAAGTATGGTATGGGTCTCCATTGTTTCACATCTTTACACATCTCGGATTTTTCAGTTCTCTTTGCATAGGTCCCACAGCACATTCCTCATTCAGGTGATTCCTGAGTACTCTGTGAGTTTCGTTTTTAAAAACAAAATCTTTCTCTCCCCCTCTCTTATTATATTTTGAAACCCATCAATGCTGGCATGTAGGAAAGCTTTTGATTTGAGTATTTCTATCTTGCTTGCAGCCAACACACTAAACTCTCTTATTAAACCCAATAGTTAATGGTTCAATTTGCTTGATTCTCTTAGTAAGCTTGGTATAAAATCATATCATCTGCAAAGAATAAAATTTTATCTTTTCCTTTCCAATGATCTAAATCTTATTTCTGTTTCATCTTTAATTGCACTAGCTGCAAACTGGGAAAGACATCAAATGATAATGGTGACGGTGGGTGTTCTGTAATCCACTCATGAGTCTAATGAGGAGGTGTCTGGTGTTTCCTCACTCTGATCCTCACAACTGGAGCCCAGCAACCTCTTATGTGCTCACTTCCTTTCACTTTATTCCTATTACAGACCACTTAAAATAATCCTAATGTAATAATATAAGTCTTAATAACACCACGGTGGTTAGCTCTCAAAGAAGTTTCCTTTCTGTCCTTAAACCACAATGCGAGCGCATTCCTTTGCCTGTTGAACACACAAGCGTGCATGCGTGCACACACACCAGATGTACCATGTCTGAGCCACGCTGCCCCTGCCTCAAGGGCTCCAGCACATCTGCAGCACTTGTGGCCAGCACAGTGCCCACAGCTCTGAGAGTATCCATAGCTAGCATCCTTGTCATAAACACGCACATTCCCCCAGTAGGTCCATGTATTTAAATACATAAATGAATGGTAACTATGTGTTTATCCTAGCCACCATTAGAAGTGAAGAGTGTACTGAAATGATATAAAAAAGAACTACTCTGCTCCTGCTCCAGACAAGGACTCTGGTGAATTCTGGCTCTTTCCCCTGGTCCACCTACCTATCCACGCTTTAGCAAATCATTTTTCTGTCCCCTCTACTTGATTCACAGCAGGCTGAGGCTGGAAATCATTTTGGAGCCTATGGAGGTACACTGCCCTTTTATGATCTCACACCTTCTCCACCTCCTATACCCCTCTCCTCCTTTTCAGAACCAAAGCTCTCCAATGGCTGCCTCCAGGTGATGAAGACCATGGTCGCAGATCCAGGGGCATACATCATCTGGTGCAAAAGCACCAGGACCTGAGTGCATGGACCTGATGCACTGCCTGGCAAAGAGGTCTTCTATAGAGAATCACACCATTCTCAGCCCACTGCCTAAGCTTTGTGCCATCAGAATAGCCACAGAAGACTGGTGTCTTCTCCAATGACCTGGGAACCTGACTACTTCCAGACTTCTCTTCAGCTTTCCCAACTATAGCTGCAAGAAAACCATTGTGAGGAGACCTGGGAGGTGGGATGGTAACAGGAGTCTTTAGCACTGGCTCTACCACCACCACCACCCCAACACATGTTTGGATAACTCAGAACCTTCTTTCCCTCTCCTTAGCCTACTCTGTGTCCACAGGCACCCTGGTCTAGTGAGGGGGGCAAGAATACATACCTGTGTCCGTACCAGTACTCACAGATTGAGGGCAGAAAGAAGGCTGCCTTTGTTTCCCACCCCCAGGCTCCCTCCCTGCTCCTCTCACTCTTCAATGAAAGTCTGTTCCAGAGCCAAGCCTAACCCCAAATCTATGTTTTATTCCCTGGTTGGCAGCATGCCAGTCCCTGGCCAGTGCCTACCCTAAAGCACAGCCCAGCAATCCAAGCCCTAGTTATTACTATACTAATAATTAATAATTGTAGCTAATACTTACAAGCTAGCACACATACACAAACATATATCTGGAGGTTTGTCCAGAAAGTATCCATCCACATAATATGAAAAATAAGGATCTTTAGTTAAAAAGATACAATATACGAGAAACATTGTACATAGGCCAATGAATCCTCAGTCCCCTTCAAAGTAGGCACCTTGGGACCTCACACAGTTCTCTCAATCACTATTAGTTGTGCCGTCATATTTTCCAGAATCTCACTGGCAACCTGAATCTCTTCGCTTTTAAAGGTGATTTTAGTTTTGGGAAAAGCCAGAAGCCACAGGGCGCCAAATATGGGCTGTAGCAGGGTCTGAGTCACCAGGTTGATTTGATGTTTCACCAAAAAACTCTGCATGAGATGTGATGCACGAGTAGACATGTTGTCATGATGAAGCTGCCAATCACCAGTTGCCCATAGCTGCAGCCTTCTGAATCATCCTAATAGTTTCCACAAAGGAACATTCAAGCTAAATGCAAAATTTGATGCAGATTTGTTGCTCTGCTCACTCAATCATTTTGAATGTGATGACCACACAGTACACATGCTCACTCAATGGCTAGTACAGTGAAGTGGTCATTGTTCACACATGCGCATTCCAGTCCACTTTCCTTGGCTGACAAATTACACAGATACCATGCAAACCATTCTCATTATATTAACAATGGCTGGCCTTTTTCCAGACAGACCTCAAATATTTAATCTTTATAGCAACCCTCTGAGGTAGCTACTAACGTTATCCCCCTTTTACAGATAAGAAAACTGAGACTCCAGGAGATTAGGTGAATTTCTCAAGGTCACAAAGCTTGTACACAGCAGAACTTAGATTTGAATCCTGGACCTGCAAATACTAACAGCTTGTACTAACACTGAAAGTTTTACCCCCCCCCCATCACCAATTCAGCCTCAAAAAGTTTTACCCCCAAATTCTCTGGATCTGATGGCAAGTCTGCATTCCTTGGTAATGCAGCTAGGTCCCACAACCTGCCACTCGAAATCAGAAAGCAGAGTCTGCCCACCCTGTCCCTATTAGAGGCTCTCCTGATATATCCTTTCTGGTCCTACAGACAGCAACAGAACCCAAATCAATGAGAAGTGTATACTAAGCCAGGCCAAGGTGGTCAGCTCATTGAAGCCCTAGGAAGACTGAGCATCATCAAATCATCCCAGATGCTGATTAAAATGAGCTCCAGATATTGCAGACACAGCCATGGCACCCCAGGCCCATCTTTCAGGACTGCAAAGGATGCTGCCCCAACAAAGGCATTCCTGTGTCTGGAAATGCCTGGGAAAGCCAAAGAGTGGGCAGTGGAAGAAGCCAGCCGTGGGAAGCACAGTCAGCCTGAGGATAAGAAGAGAGTCCACAGGAAGGAGGTTTGGGCAGAGGCTTTCACTTCCCCTGCAAAATCAACAGTACAAACCACACATTCCCACTCTAGTGGAACCCTTGGCATTGTGTGCCAGCAATTCCAGACGGCTGTTCCACAACCTTCTGGACCAAATTCTGCACTCCCACTTTATGTGGCTTTCCCAGCCAACAGGCCTGATTTTATTCATAAATCAACTATCTCTCAGTTCCATCCTCTCCCTATCCCCCATCCCCATGCTTCTAGCACTTCCTAAGGCATTCATCACTGTCAATTATTAATAACCAGATGTACAATTTCTTTAGAATTTACAGGAGTCAAACGAACTCATTTTGTTTTTTGAGGAAGGTATTGCACTAATTTTACAGATGGAGAAATGAAATCCTAAATCACAGTGCCTTGGGACAAGCCATTGACCTAACCACTTTATGGGGGCCGGTATAAAACAAATAGTTGCACAATGTTTTTACTGAGATCAAGATAACTTTGCTTTTGGAAATGCTGAGCAGATAAAACAAAACTTGCCCACTGGTTTCTCTGGCCTGTGAGCTACCAGTTTAAGATGCTTGAGTTAAATAACTGAGATAAGGCTGCTTGTGGGAGCCCCTGCTGCTAACGGCCAGGTTACTCTGCTTCTCTATTGTTTCTTTGGTTCCTTGTTAATTCACCATAGCTCAACTGACTTGTACGGAAAAGGAGGCAAAGAAACAGTAGTGAAGACTCCCCAATATGACTCAGAGCAAAATTCCCACCAATCGCCACCACAATTCAAACAACTCTGATACAAGACAGAGCCCTGTAGTCTCAAATTAATGCATGGTGTGCGGGGAAGAACCTTAATTCTCTAAATTCCAATATGAGATATTTCCAAAGAGTAACAACATTTGCTTTAAAAATAAGAAAATCCCAAGATGTTATCAGAGTCATTTTGTGTCTCTTTCATTATTGCATTAAGATACTTTCCAGCCACCACCAGTGGAGAGACAGAGGGAAAACAAGAATGAAAAAGAACAAATATTAAACCTGACCTATGGAAGTGGGCTCTAACCTGGGGCCATGGAATCTTTGGTCAGTTTCAAAGGGATCCATGAACATCTTGGAAGATTATTCAAGATTTTGTGTGTATGTAAATTTTTCTGAGAAGTTTCCTACCTATCATCAAGAGCCACTTCCAAAAAACACACTGAGAGTAGAAATAACTGTCTTCTATAATCCAACAGTATTTTCTCAAACCTAACTTTCCCTCTCTCCTGAAAAGAGTGACCTCTCCCTCATTGGCACCATGGAGCTGTGGGCCCCAGGAACTTGGTGACCCCCAAGGCCTGTCAGCCCACCCATAGTTCCTATCACTCCTGTGCCTGCCTAGTGATGCTGGAACCCTCTGCAATGGAAGGCCAAGTTTAAACCCATAGCACCCTAGTTAAGCCAATGGGAACATTCAAAAGAGCTGAAAGGGATAGAGTATGGAAAATAAAACATCCAGTTCCCAAGAGAACACAGCTGAGTAGCCTTCAGAACCACTCAGGGAAGGCTGGAAGGGCTAGAAAGGCTAAAAGAGCTAGAAAGGCTGGAATCACTCAGGGAAGCAGATGAGACTTCTAAAGTTTAGGGAGGAAGAGCATATTACATGGGTTGGGTTTGCAGGTGTAACAAGCACAGATCAGAGGCAGGAACTGATTAAAGTGACAGAGATGCTGGGAAGGAACAGATGGACTGGTCCAGGGCCAGGGAGGAAATGAAAGGCAAGATGAAGGCTGTATCATCAAGCACCATTAAGAGATGAGGTCTGAACTTCTCTACGGAAGATGTCAGAGTTGGGGAGATTTCAATGGGGAAAGAGACCACATGACTAGGCTCTAAAGGAAAAGAAGAGTAACAAGTGGGGGTTAAATGAATAGGAAAGAAAAGATATGATTACTGAGAAGAGAAATTGTCTAGCACAAGGAGTACCAGGTGTTAATTTTGAAGGTACATGTTAGATGAATGGTCTATTCAGCAAGGGGCATATAAGACCAAATGCAGGTGTGGATAATGGGCTGACCTGGGTCAAAGAAGATGGAGGGATCCTCCCCACATGCCTATAGCCTGCCTGTGCAGAGGTCTAGTAACTGTTAATGTAGAATTATTGTGAGTACGTGTGATGGTCCCAACATCCATCTCTGCCTATACATCATCTGAGCAACTGTATTCCGACTGAGTGGCCAGGATTAAAGAAAAATATAAATTACAGCACCAGAAAGTCAGAAAAAGGTCAAGAGTCTCCTAGTCAGTTCTGGAGCAAATTCTACTCCCTGAACCAGGTGTGCATTCAACTCCTTGATTTGTTGTTGTTGCAGGAAATAGTGATATTCTCAACATCTTAATTGCCATCAGTAAATGACTGGTTAAGTAGGCTATGGTTTGTCTATACACTGGAATAATATATTGGTGCTTAAAAGAATGAACCTCTTCCATTTCAGGAATTTCAGCCAAGATGGAGGTATAGGTAGATATGCTTCACCCACTCCCACAACCAAAAAAAAAAAAAAAAGATAACAATCAATTTAAAAACAAAAAAAAAACAACCAGAACTGCCAGAAAATCGAACTGTATGGAATTCTGACAACTGAGTTAAAGAAGAAACATTCATCCAGACCAGTAAGAGGGCTGGAGACAGGCAGCTGGGGTGAAGAGGGTGCGCAGCAAGGCAGTGGCTGTCGAATGGGGCGGTCCCACATTCACATGTGGATAAAAACTGGGAGGAACAACTGGGGAGCAAGACAGACCACGCAAACCAGGGTTCCAACACCAGGAAAATAAAGCCTCAGAACCTCTGCCTGTAAAAAACCTGCAGGGGGACTTCCGGCCAAGATGGAGGCATAGGCAGACACACTGTGCCTCTCCTCACAACCAAAATTAAATACAACAAAGATTTAGAAACAAGAAAACAACCATAACCCAGAAAATCAAACTGTTTGGAAGTCCAACAACAATTCATCCAGACCAGTAAGAGGGGCAGAGTCGCGGCAGGAAAAAGCGGAGGTGCAGACGGGGCACTCAGGCAGCAGCGGCTGGCTGCCCCCAGGTGCACAGGTGGCGACTAGCAGACCCCGGGCACGGGGTGGCAACTGTGCAGAACCAATGAGGCCGCACAAGGCAGCTGGCTGACCGGGTGGTCCCACATTCATGCTCAGATAATCCAGGCAAAGGGGAAGCGGTGAAAGGGACTGGAATCCAAGAGTGAGTAAAGCAAGCGCCATTATCTCCTCTTGGACCCTGCCCCCACATACAGTGTCACTACCCAGAGACTGGGCTGTCCCACCCTGGGGAACACCTGAGGCTCCACCCCTCACTAGGTAACAGCTGAGACTAGACCAAAAAAAAAAAAAACAAATGAAAATGGCTCAAACCAGAGAACAAATCAAAGCCCCAGAGCCAATTTATCTAAGCGATGAAGAGATTGCCAACCTATCAGATGCACAATTCAAAACCCTGGTAATCAGGATGCTTACAGAATTGGTTGATTTTGCTCACAAATTAGATGAAAAAATGAAGGCTACA